>UZAE01013091.1:0-26702 GCA_900617975.1 Rodentolepis nana | reverse complement strand
TTTGATGTTCCTTCCTCTCTGTGAAGCTTGAAGTCAACTAAAGGGCTAATGATAACTTTCAAAATGCCTACCATTTGGTTTAAATAAATATAAATAAATAAATAAAAATAATGGAATTTAACTAAATCCGCTTCAATAAATCAATAGTACTTCCAAACTATTTTAAAAGTTAATTCTATGATAAGAGTGAACTGATTAGAGTGTAACGTAAAGGCTTGCTTTAAAGTACACCTTCCTCGCTATATCGATTTTGATTTTGAATTAAGTAAAGGTAGCTCCACTCTCCACTGCAAGAGAAATTGACTTATTTTCACCAACATTCGGTTCCTTCCATCACTAATTTCGTTTGAGCAGCAAGTATGCCTTTAGAGGAAGGTGAAGAACAAAGAACTCTCCACAAGTTGTTTAATTTCGACAAGTATTCATTGTGCAGTAGGTTGAAAGGAGATAGAGCACATGAGTCAAGTTAAATGTATAAGTGTAGGACTAAGGGTTTGTGACTTGGCCGAGTAATGTGCCCACTTGATGTGTGAATGAAAAATAAGGCTATCACATAGATTTCGGCGAAGGTTGAAGAGTTAGAAAAGCAAGTCAGATATCCATTGTGATTTATCTTGAATAAAGAGAAGTAAATTTGCGTGAGAAATATTTCCTTCCACATAGTTTGCGCTGTTCAAGAAAGCATGAGCAACCAAGGAAGTTATTTAATCAGTCAACGGGCTAAAGCTGGCACAATCTCGGACGCTAATTTTGAAATGGTGTGATGGAAAGTTAACATAGGAACATAAACCTATCTAACCTGGAAATGCGCAAGGAGATATCATACCATTGGAAGGAAGGGAAGGGAAGGGGAGGGGAGGGGGTTTGGAATGACGTGGCTCGACTGGATGAAGAAAATAACTTCTCCATAAATGTTTCTGGTAGGTTTGCTTGAACATTGTCAAGGTTGCTTTGCTGGAAGTGGTCGACAACTGGGCAATAAAGGCTTGTCGAAGGTGATTCTTTGAGCGTTTCTGGTCAATATAACCACATATTGGCAAATTGTTTGACTTCCATTATAAAGACAGAGGCAAAAGAGAATTCTTTTTTGCCTAAGCAGCAGTCAACAATTGAATTAATACTTCTATCGAGTGGAATGTGGTCAGACAATAATTGCACAGACCGTTTTCTGGCTGGAGGACTCGTATATCCAGAGATGGGAGTGGGAAATGAACATTCGGAAGTATAATGCAAGGCAGAAGTAACTAGCGTGTTTCCCACAAAGTCAGCGTAAAAGTTCGACAAAGTCAACCGCTGCTCAAAATATTACAACAAGCATGAAGATTAGTAAGATTTGAGTTGTTTTATTTGCTATATCAGCCTCCAATATCGTAAGCGACTAAACAGCAAATTGAAGATGGACATCGCTCCATGCCCTCTTGTTGATCAAAATCTCCGTCATCTCCAAGTCATGCGTCGTGTTTTGGCTTGTAATGCAGTCAAACTAACGTGTTTCCCACAAAACCGATTCCGTGAATCCACCTAGGCAATGTTGATGAAGGGAAGAGAGGTTGATTGTGATGGCTAGAGAAAAGGATGGAACTGCAGGTCAATGCAATGGAGCAGTTCTTGCATGAGTACACATTCCACCAGCACCTCCGTGAACAATAATAGACTATGTTCTCAACTATGATAGTATTTACTGTGGTCTAGACAAATTGTCCGAGATATGCATAATGATTCACGTGAAATGAATACCACTTCACAAGTGAAACTAGAAGAGGCCGTGAGAACACAGTTCATTTCATTGTGTTAATTTGATTACGCTTCTGCACTGAGACAGTGATGGCATGAGCAATCAGTGTCACTTCCACTGCTACTTCAAGCGCGTGTTCACCTCAGTGGGACCAACATTAGTTGGGGACTAAGGCAACATTGAAAGTTGTGTGAAGAAGTAGACCAAGTTGATTCCAGAATGACGTAAATATGAGGCATTTATTTATTTCAAATGACAGGCATTTTGGTAGTTATCATTAGCCCTTTAGTTGACTTCGTGCTTCACAGAAGGGAGGAACATTAAAGTGAGAAAAATTCGACAGGGGGGAAAGAAGAGCGATTCACAGATGTAACAGACAGACAGACAGACACAAAGGCAGAGAAAAGGGCAGATGAGTACTGTGGAAGGGGTCGAATATGACATACAGTGGGGTTATGGAAGCTTGAAGTCAGAGATCAACTGCCAGTCAATAGACTTTTTGCCGTATGAGTATACGTTGCCCAGGGTGCACCACGTGGAGGTAAGTCTATCGCACACCCCAAAAAGTCAGCAACCATTCGGGCTCAAAAGCAAAAGTACATTCTCCTTGAAGGAAGTACTCCTTTCAAAATTATTTAAAAGTCAGAAAGATTGTATTCGGACATACCAGTAAAAGTACACTTTTCTTAATCTAATCTTTCTCTCTCTCTCAATGTGAAATGCAATTCATTTCCACTTTATTTAAATTGCATCACATTATTATTACCATTATTATTATTAATACCTGTAGTATTATCATAATTTGTCGAATTATTAAGAAATGTGGAATATTCAATCGTCTGAGGCAAGTGAAATTGGATGAAGAATGATCTTATAAATACTAACTCGTCTTTCTCCCATGCCTTCCACACACTCAGTACTGACGCTTTTTTTTGCTTTACTTCCTACCATTCCCACTTTCTTATGCCTTTCCACTTCTTCGCTCTCCACAACACTTCATTTCCATCTTCGTCCTTCCTTTCCCCAATCTCACTCCCCCCTCCTCCCCCTCTTCCACACACACTTTGATAAGTCTGCCATCTTGGGGAATATGGTTCGTAGTGCAAGTGCATTTGGGAGTCCAATTCAGTGGATTTTGTGAAGTAGTCCTGGGGCAGAATTTCATAGCAATTTGGGCATATTACTGAATGCAGTTTCTCTATTTGTCTTGCAACTGCCGACCTCGATGTATTCCCAATCAAAGAGACAGTAGTTGAATACTCATGCGCACGCTCGCACACACGCACGATTTCTATTGGTTTGCACTGTCGCGTGTGCGAGCGATTGTCTTCTCACTTCTCAAACGGCCAATCATGATGTTGATCTCATACAGCCGCACCTGGCGTTGCGTATATAAAACTTTGAACTACTCACCTTTCAGCATAAACCCCATTGAGATAAAACACGCAACCGAAGACTCTATTGTCGTCTGAAGTCGGCTCAGTGCGTATACCCTTAAATAATAAAGCGGATTTACTCTGCTTTACAGGTTAATTTTTACAAAACAATAAGAACAATATTCTAAATGTGAGTTTTTTCAGTTTTTTAATTACCACAAACGTTATTATTATTATTATTATTTCAAATGGCTTCGGATTTCCCCACGGGGGGGGGGAGGGGTACATATATAGTAGTTAACTAACAGTAGTTCATAAGATGTCTTCTGGCTTCCGGGTATCTCTGGGTTTCCGTTCTTATCTTTAGGGCTGGACGCCGAATCAAGTGGGACTTCTCCATTTCCTCTTGTAGGTCACATGGGGGCATGCTGGTTGAGTGTAAACTCCTAATCTGTGAAGGTATTTTGCAAGGCAATCGTGTCCAGAGCGTAGTTTAAATTCAGCAACGGCTTCGATTCATGGCCAGTCGACTATGTCGGAGAGTGCCACTGTCCACTGTTTCTCCTTTGTTCTAGCGTTATGTTCGTTGCACTTTGAGGTCTTGAGGTCTTTTCTGATTGGGGTCTTCATTGTGTGGAAAGAGAGCAGCCAGTCTATGCCTAGCAAAATTGTTGTCCCCTTCTTAGCAAGTGCGTCAGCAAGCTCAGTGCCTTTAATGCCACAGTGTCAAGGGAACCATTGTAGGACCACTGTTTTGATTGTTTCTCTCAAGCGCCATTGAGCGCATTTGTTGTGGAGAGGTGTTTGCTCTCCTGAAGTAGTCTTCGAGAGGACTTTTTGCACTTTGCATTAAGTTCGCGGGGACGGAATTGGTTGATAAGTACTTTATTTGGTATTGTTATGTCTTCCTTAATTTCACCAAACTGTCTTACTTGTATCTTTTAATCTCTTGAAGATTATCTCCCCAAAAGGGTTTTCTTCTGCTTATTGGAATAGATCCTCGCAAAGTAGTTGTCTATTCGGAGTCTGTGGTAAGAAGTTTGTTGTTTAAGCTTATTGGTTCCTTCCTGAGTCTTTCCCTGTTGTTATGGTGATTCCCCGGGAATTTGAAGTTGTGTTGGCTATAAGTTGATAGTTGATATTTGAGATGAAGTCATCAGAGGTAATCTGTTTAGCATGTAAGATGGCCTGCCTTGGGACAGATGACTGCCGTCTCCAGGCTTGTAAGTCTTCCGTATTTCCAGTTTGATCAGTAGTGTTTGCGAAGTGCATCCCACTTTCTTTGCAGTTCCTCAAGGTGTTCAAACCAAAACACTCGAAATTGTTTAGTCTTGAAACGAGGAATAGTTCCATTGTAGTGCAGATATGTAGCAGGAACCTCATCGCTATAAGTAAGTTCTGGAGGGTTGCTGTTAAGCATGTCGTCGATTTCCTTTACAGCTGTGTTTATGTGAGATGTGTGAGTTGTGGAGAAGACCAAAGTTGGGATTATTCTGTGGTGGATTATAAACCGCATATATCTTGAAGTAGTTTTGACATTTTCAAACATTTAGTCTGATTATTTTGCATATATCTTGCGTCGAACCCATACTCTTGATTAGATCAAAATGTGATGTGAGGCCTTCTTTTACTCCAGTCAAAACTCCACTCGCAACTTGCCGGTATTTAGGTAGAAGGTATAAGGTGTGACCTGGAAATTGATAGAATTTAAGTTTGTCATACGTAAGGTTGGCTTCCATAATTGTGACTATGTCTTTATCATAGTTATGTAGGAATTTCTGGATTTGGGTCTTCTTGTCCTGTGACATCCATCCAGAATTCCATTGAAGATGTGTAGAAGTTGTGATTCGCCCTGACGATGGCGATTTCTCTTATAGCTTTGTTTCAAGCTGATCACAATAATTTGAAGTGAAATGCCGAGTTATAGACTTTTTTTGCTGTATGAGTATACGTTGTCCAGGGTGCACCACGTGGAGTTAAGACTATCGCTCATCCCTACTTTAAACCTTTAACCCTCTTTCTCTTCAATTCTTCCTATCCCCTAGCATAGACCTGTAAGTAATGCTTTTAAAGCCACCAATGTGGTAGCTGCCGCATCAGCTCCCCTATGGTGAAGTTGTTCACTGGATGTTAAGCCCGAGGCTGTACTCACTCCTTTCACCACCCCCCCCCACACTCCTTTTGCCTCAAACTTCCACATTGCATTATCCCTATCCGGATAGCCGAGGTTCCTTAGTTCACTAATTGTCTTTTCAGTAGCTTTATTCGATTTGATTTGATTTGATTTGTTTTGTCTTGTTTTGTTTACTTTCGAAATATTATATATTTGGTAGATGCGGCACCCAGCTGGATCGTCTGATGCCAATTCAACAGAATTCAATGAATCCGATTTTGTTAACGGTTTGTCTTCAGTCATGAGGTCGTTTCTTAATTCGCTTCGGCGGCAAAATGATGTCTTTTCTCAACCCACACCTCTTACATTGCCCCCAATGCAGCCACCAACGGTCCACTCTTATCCAATCCCCCCCATGCAATGGCCAACGCTCACCACATATCCACCCAACACTCCGCTCATGCCGCCTCTTCTATTTTCACCCATTCTGCCACCTGAACTCATCCACAATTCCATCAGCTCAATTTTCAATTCAACTCCCCGTTTAAGTCATAATTTCTTCACTCGTCCCAATCATCCCCCATCAAATTCCTTAACCATTAATTTGCGATCCACATCATTACCTCGACCGGGACCTTCTAGTCGCTTGCGCAACCGTTGTAACCAATGTGAGGAAGTGTTTTCAACTGTTCGTGAACTGTCTCTGCACACAAGACAAATTCACACACACTTCCTGTGCTCATTCTGCCATGAGTGCTTTACTCAATATACCAACCTTCAAAGACACTCGCTAATACACCTGAATCAAATGCCATTTCTTTGCAAAATCTGCAATAGAGGCTACCGTAGAATGGATCATATTAAGAGACACATTCAAAGGATACATCCTAATGCCGATCCTCGATCTAACATCATCAACTCTATTCGCGGCTCGGAGTGTCATCGATATATTAATTCTCTGCCTTTCGCACGAAATACAGAAGAGCGATAAGTAGGGGTGTGGGGAGGTGGGTGGGAGTCCAGAAGATCCCAACATCAAATCCGATGAAGGATCCTGAACCAACATGTGGAATTTCTAATGGACTTGGTAAATTCCATCCTCCTCTACCCCCTAACTCACCCCATTCATCCCCACTCCTTCACTCCCCCCCCCCCCCCCTTCGCACTTCTACTCACTCATTAACAATATTTTTTAAATCCCCACTCTTCTCACATTCATGTGTGTTGTCGAGAAGGTGAAATATGTATTCATTTAATCGTCTGCGCTTGTTGCCTACTTTGTTGAAATAAGTAGAGTTGGCTCGAGACATTGCAAGATTGGCCATTATGGCATTGAGGTAGGAGGCTTTTACGGGTTGAAGGGTTTCATGTCCCCATATTGGCAGTGCGATTTAACCTTTGTCTGACTGTAAGTAAGCCGGTGTTGCCACTTCTTTGTTTTTCAAGAGGTTAGACGATCCAGCTGAAGATAGAAGGTGTTGGGCGTTGATCTAGTGATGTGTTATTTGGTGCCCAAGGTGCGTGTATTTTGTAGCATGGTGGAAAGCAGCTCAACTTTCAAATGTGGATAAATTGTGGGAGCTTATTAGTCAGAGTATTGGAGGAAATTGCCTAATTTATTTATTTATTTTTCATTCGTAGTTTGATTAGTAATTTATTTGAACTCATAATTTCTAAACACACTATCCTGTGCTTATTTCTATTGGAATTTCAATTTCTACTTTCCTACAGCCATGATGAGCAGGTAGAATGGACTTGCAACCGCATCTCCAACATGACAGGACTCCCCCCCCCCCATCCCTAGTTGACTTCGGCTTTCACAAGTGGGGAGGAGAGGAACATATATAGCAGTTAATTAATAGCAGTTCATTAGTTGTCTTCTGGCTTCCAAGTATCTCTGGGTTGCCGTCCTTATCTTTAGGGCTGGACACCGAATCAAATGGGACTTCTCCATTTCCTCTTGTGGGTCACATGGAGGGCATGCTGGTTGAGCGTAAACTCCTAATCTGTGAGGGCATTTTGCCTGGCAATCGTGTCCAGTGCGTAGTTTAAATTCAGCAACGGCTTCGATTTTCGACCAGGCGAATATGTCGGAGAGTGCCACTGTCCACTGTTTCTCCTTTGTGCTATATCGAAGAGTGCCACTGTCCACTGTTTCTGATTCTTGGCTAGTCGGCTATGTCGGAGAGTGCCACTGTCCACTGTTTCTCTTTTGTTGTTTAAGTTCGTTGCACCTTGAGATCTTGAATTCTCTTCTGAGTTATGTTCGTTGCAATTTGAGGTCTTGAGGTCTCCAATGATTGAGGTCTTCATTGTGTGGAAAGACATCAGCCAGTCTATGCCGTGCAAAATTGTTGCTCTTATAGCCCCATCTGTGTGAGATGTTCAGAAGATCAAAGTTGGGACTATTCTGAAGTGGATTCTACACGTCATATATCTTGAAGTGGCTTTGACATTTCTAAACATTTAGTCTGATTATTTCGCAAATGTCTTGCGACGAACCCATACTCTTGATTAGATCAAAATGTGATGTGAGGCCTTCTTTTACTCCAGTCAGAATTCTACTTGCAACTTGCCGGTATTTAGGTAGAAGGTATAAGGTATGACCTAGGAATTGGTAGAATTTAAGTTTGTCATACCATGATTGTGACTATGTCTATATCATAGTTATGTAGGAATTTCTGGATTTGGGTCTTCATGTCCTGTGACATCCATCCAGAATTCCACTGAAGGATGTGTAGAAGTTGTGATTCGCCCTGACGATGGCGATTTCTCTTATAGCTTTGTTTCAAGCTGATCACAATAATTTGAAGTGAAATGCCGAGTTATAGACTTTTTTTGCTGTATGAGTATACGTTGTCCAAGGTGCACCACGTGAAGGTAAGTCTATCGCACACCCCAGGTTAATTTAATTAACAGCAGTTTTTAACTCTCCATTGATCGAACCTACTCGAACACGAGTACTTCCAATTGTTTCATTTCCTATCGACATATTCAAATCCAATTAAGACATAATAGATTTTATGTCACTAGTGTGCTTCTTATTACTAAATAATTGCAAAATACAAGGTCACCCAGTAAATTCCTCTTCTCTCTACTAATGATCTTTAGAAAAAATCTTTGACTCAGGAAAACTGACAAATAGTGAATTTGTCACTTAATTAATGGTTTATGTCATGGCAAGATTTTAGCTTGACCATTGAGGGAAATTACAATTCTAAATGTCCTTACTTACTCTAATTTGTTTCCCTGATTTGGTCGGAGTTGGGGGAGGGGGGAGGCCTAGGGTCACCTTAATTATGGTGAAGGACCATCACGTTGGTCCCCTATTTTAATCACCACATATCGACTAAATTTTGAGTATGAGACATATTATGTTCCTAATATTTTTGTCCGATTGACCTGATTTCAGTGACAAGTGCACGAAAACTGCCATCGACGTGTGCACTCTGACTTCATATGCATTCTGACGTTGATGAAGAAAAATAACAAATTGGTTATTTAAGGGGGTATTCTAGTCTAGAGACATGAATTTTAGGTCATTTTTGAAGTGCTGTAAAAAAGGCAAGCAATATTTTTATTATCAATTTTTTATACCTTATTTATTTACCTTAGAAGCACACAAAAAATAAACAAATATAAAATTTAAAATTGCGTTAGTTATCAGCTGATGGAGTGGGGCATCTCAAAAATATGGTACATGACCATACCCACGATTTTAACTCTCCAAGCAATCTGAAATCAGAAAATAAAAAGCATTATCAATCTACAATAATATCGCTATGTCAGGAACAACGAAAAAGTTTTAGATATATTTTTTTACAAAATGGCGACTGTCTAAAGAAAAAAACTATTTTTGTACCCCTCATTTAAACATTCTTCGATTTTTTTTAAAAATAGTAAAGATTAAAATTTGGAGATGGCCGTAGTTCCGGACATAGCCGAGTTCCTAAAGAGGACTCTCTTAAAATTTCAAGTAAATCGGTTTGGCAGAATGTGAGAAATCGTGGGTATCGGATTCAAAAAAACAGGTTTGAGAAAAACGCGTTTAAAGTTTCAAGTAAACTTTTTGCTGTCTAAGTCATAAAATTGCATTTTTAACTTACATTATTCAATCTGCCATTCCTGCTGCATACATCGCCCCTTTCCCGACTTCGAAAAAGCTATTTTCGGCGTCTCTGCTTTCTATTCGAGCAGTTCTGGCCTCCATTGATGCGCTGGAATCTCGGAGCGGTCAATCCGGGCGTTGTCTTGTCTGATAGCAAATGCTTGCGCTTCTGAAACAATTTGCACTCCCATAATCGTCATTATCTACAATATCGGCATAAATCCTTCATTAAAAATACACATAGCAATAAATGTTGCTATTTCAATGATCTGAGACCCGGAATGTCTCCATATCAGTGAGTTTAGAGACTCATTAGTATTTTGGGTTTCTGAACCCAAACATCGAATCAATAACTCTTCTGATGATAAACATTGAAGGATTTGTCAACCAATGGACATGATGGAATGTAGCATAGACTATTGCAACTGTATTATAATGCAATTTTGAACCCGAGTCCGCGTTGTGCCGTTCTTGGAATTATAATCTCGTTGTTGTATGTAGTACACGAAATAAACGAAGCAATTGGTGAAAAGACCGTGAAAAACTCCAAAACACAGTGGCCGTAATCATTATCTATAATTACTTCTTCATCATTTGATTTTCTCTATTGCCGTGAAATATATATATATAATTATATATATAAATATAGATAGATAGATAGATAGATATAACGGAACAAAAGGTCTTTCAAAAAATATAGATTCAGATAGTCGGAGAACCCATTATGTCTTTTGTTCGATTAGTTGCAGCCCAACCGATTTGAATGCCTACTCAGCAAAATACTTATATCTCCGAAACTAATTTGAATTTTGGAAAATCCTCTTGTAGCCATATTCTTGAATAGTTAAACTATGAAAATATGCAAGAAAAAATTCGAAAATTATTTTTTCTAGACCAGAATATCTCCTTAAGTGAACAGTTATTTTTGGTATCCATTTTGACGGACTATAAACGGTGTCAGGGCCGTGGGGGTTTACTTAAACGGACTTTTCTCCCATTTCTCTTGTGGGGTGTGCGATAGACTTACCTCCACGTGGTGCTCTCTGGGCAACGTATTCTCATACGGCAAAAAATATTCTATAAACCGGTTGTTGACTTCTGACTTCAAAATACCATCATTCCACTTTATGTCATATTCGACTACTTTCACAGTACTCACCTCACCTGTCATATTCGACTACTTTCACAGTACTCACCTCACCTTCTCTCTACCTTTGTGTCTGTCTCTTTTACATCTTGGAAACACTCTTCCGGCCCCCCCCCTTCTCGAATTTTGTCACTTTGATGTTCCTTCCCCTTTGTGAAGCCTGAAGTCAACTAAAGGGCTATTGGTAACTATCAAAACGTTTGCCATTCGATATAAATAATTGTCTCGCCCCTTTCAGACCATTAAAATATCCTTTTTCTCGAATTAAATTCCAAAATGGGGACGATTATTAGAATTTACAGTGAGGTCCAATTTCAATGCTCATTAACTTAGAAACGATCTACTTATAAGGCTAATAAGAAAGAAAATTTCGAACGCTGACTTCTCAAAGCATCTTTACACAAACTTGACAATTTCTTGACATCAACAGTAAACATCAACGATTCATCTGGCACAAATCCAATATCAAGCCTAAGAAATTGAATGGTCACTACTTCGATAGTCGATAAGTCATTGTCGAAGTATGTTCAAAAGACTCGAAGCTACCTCATGCCCCTTACTTCTTTCCTCCAAACAGGGCTGTTGTGAAAGTAAACAGAGCAAATATATGAGAAGGTAAAGGACTCAACGCTTTTCGACATGCATTTGGTGGATGATTAGCTGTGGTCATGAACGAGTTAGTTTCATTAGAGGGCAACACTTCAGGCATCCTCAAACGTGTCCATAAAATTCGACTAAAATTAGGAAATGCAACTATTGCTTTGTAGGTCTATGCTGAAATATTAGGCTATCCTGGTGGAATAATTTGTTTATTTATATCTATTTTATTTATTTCAAATGGCAGGCATTTTGGTAGTTATCATTAGCCCTTTAGGGCTTCACAGGACAGCTATCATTAGCCATTTAGCTGACTTCGGGCTTCACAGAAGGTAGGAGCATTAAAGTGCGAAGAAATGATATAGGGTAAGAAGAGCGATTCACAGATGTAACAGACAGACAGACAGATTCGACAAGGGGTAAGAAGAGCGATTCACAGATGTAACAGACAGACAGACAGACACAAAGGGTTTCTTTGCATTTATGATTTTTTGAATTTCGACATTTGCAGATAGTTAGGATATTCAGGGTGTTTAGAATGGGCGGATTTGAATGGGCAGAGAAGAGCATCAACAATGTTTACTGTAGTTAAATTTACAATTTTTGATTCTCGTTTAATTTTCTCATTCAAACCAGCGAATACGATTGAAGCTGAAAGTATTTGGATTGTCCACATCAATTGGCGATCTACGTCGTTCTTAACCTGGTTGGGGAACAAGTAACGACTTAAGACAACTCTTGAATGCCTCGAAAGGCGAAAGTACTTCTTGGATTTTTCGATAAGCTAGTTCATTTCGACTAGAATAAGAAATTTATCTTTGTGCAAATTAGATTTATAATCCCTCTTGTTGATAGTAATCTCCAAGTCATGCGTCGTGCTTATGTTTGTAATAGAATCAAACCAACGCGATTTTTTAAGAAACTGATTCCTTAAATCCACATAACAAAGGTTGGTGAAGAGAACAGAAATTGATTGAGAATCAGACTACTGTACACACTAATTTCCTAGCTTCTTCTTCAAGCACCACGATATTAATTTGGGCCACAATGGGCACAAAAATCAACGAAACTGAAGGTCATTACAGAAGAGCAGTTCCTACATGACATTTAGTACATTCAATCAGCTCCTTTTTTGGCACTAATCCAACTCACTGTTTATCTCAGATCCCAACTTTACAAATTCCTCAGACTACCACACTTTCCATTAGTCTTAAAACTAAGGTCAGAACTTAAGAGGCCGTGTGAATCCATTTCATATTAGTGCTCAAATTCAGTCAGTTTTAGGTAATCAACATCGATTTTATCTCTTCCCTCTTCCCCCCCCCCCCACCACTACTTCACCTCCTCCTCCCTCTCTCCCTACCTCCCTTTCCTTTTCAAGTCTGCCTTGGACACACCAGTTGTTACAGACCACCAACGCCTACTGTCACAGTTTCGCCACATTGAAAGTCTTGCATGTGAGAAGATGGCAATTGAATGCACACTCGGGACAGCTGATACACGCGCACGCACTGACGCACCACTATGCGTGAGTGGATGGTAGCAGATTGCGCAATTCTCATTGGTGAGCACTACCACGTGTGAATGCGCATTTATCTACACCCTCTCCTATACACCCGTTCAAATCCTTCGCGCAAACATTCTTCACTTGCTGCCACGTGCGCACTTCCTGAGCCTATTTAAGAGCTTTTCTACCTCTGTCTTGCAGTAAATCGTACAATTCTCAGCTACACTTCGTGCACGATTACTTCACGAGGACAAACAAACACTCTCTCTTATGGTGAGTCTGTCAGTTACTTTGATCATCACCACATAATCTTCCCCTTATCCTGTCTTCCCTCCCCATACTGGGATGTGCGTGTATGTGGGGCAGTGATTTCCACCAATGGCATTGTGGCCGCTACGCTTCCAGTGTAGTTCACCTGACCACTGACAGTTCAGCCCGACATCAGACTGCCAATTCCCACTCAAATCCTACTTAATCATTACTCCCTTAAATTTTATTTGTCTTCTCCCAATTGAGGAATTTTATTCACAGACTAAATATCGCATACATATATTTAAATGCTCAAGTTGGGGTCTATTAGTCCCAATCACTTTAACATTTTCTTTTCAGATGGATTTATTACTGACCAACCCAAGGTTTAACACCAATAATCTAATGCCACAAGGCCTTATTGATGTTCTGAAAAGTGGATTCAATCTCAACGATTTGCCCTACGATCTTCTCACTGAAAAACAGGAAAGTTCTTCTTCCTCTTCATCAGAAAATAATGCTTCTTCCCCATCTACACCTCCAACATTCCCTTCAATGCCTGTTGCGTGCTCTGATGTTCCTTACGATGAGACGGTTGCCGACACTGAGGCCCTCAAGGATAAGCTACGACATGCGCTCAAAGACATAATTCCACACAAATCCACCTTGCAAATCCAAGTACTAGTTGCTTATACTGTTGATGACAGCAAGAAGGATGTTATTTTAATCAACGAAACTTATCATCAGACGAAACACGATCAAACGACAACTACAGTAACTAACAATGTTCTTGACCTTTCGCAAAAGTCAGATGAAGATTCCTCGAAATCTTCTGTATCTGAAAATGAACTTGGTGATTTGTTGTCAGCTCCATCAGTACCAATTGGGAACCTTCTTCCTAATCATTCGGCACCTCTTGGCCTTCCCTCTCAAACTTCCAATCCACTCACTTTGAATCAAGACAGTATGACTCAGTTGTTGCGAGGCTTTTTAAATAGCACTAATACCCCTTTTCTAAATCTACTGCAGTCCACAGTCAATTCCTTCAATTTCTCATTTCCAATTAGCCTTCCATCTCTTCCTCCATACACTGCCAACAATTCTGACGTGAAAAGATTCGCTCCAATTACACCAAATATCCCCATCACAAACTCTGATTGCATCCAACCGAATTCAATTTCAAAAGTAAATGACACTGAAAGCTTGAATCCCTTCGCAGTTCCTAAGCTTGGCTCATCAAATTCATCAACAATGGCATTTTGCCCCTTTCCAAGGCTTCCAAGCCGTCCTTCACGCCGAAGACGCTATTTTCAGTCCCGACGCTTCGCTTGTAACCAATGCAAAGTGCACTTTTCATCTGTAACTGAACTGACTCGACACACTCTGGAGGTTCACAATTCATTTCGGTGTAATTATTGCAATGCAAAGTTTACCCAAAGATCCAACCTCCAAAGACACTCTCTGAAACACGTTGGGTTCAAGCCCTTCACTTGTAATGTCTGCAACAGAGGATATTGCAGGAAGGATCATCTTGTCCGACATATCGAAGCCGTGCATCCCAATGTTGATCCTCGTTTGAGCATCACCACTCACCTTAACTCCTCAGAATGTCTTGAATTCCTTGAAAAGTCACATCCCAAATTGGATGGAAACAACAGCAGTACTCAGTCCACTCTAGAAGCAACAAATCATGGTTCAGTAAACTCTCCCGCAACATCTGATGACGATTTCATATTGGCCAACGGAGGACCTTCTCTTCTACCTGTTGCTCAAGAACATACAGTCCAGTCAATCGATCAGACTGTTGAACAGTCTTCTTTCCAACCAATGGAAGAATGAAAATAGTTCGCACCAATTGAAGCTGCAGTTGCTGTATTTCAAATGCGCCATATTATGAATTGTCCAGTTACTATTATTTCTGGCTCTTTTCTTTGCAGGCAACACAGTCTCTTCTAATGTGCTCTCTTAATCTACTTATCGTGATCTCTTTAATTATCAATTCCTTCATGTGCTTATGTTTACATCATGATGGTATTAAACTTTATCGGGTTATTGTTCATCTGGTCATTTGCTCTTTATTTTAAATCAGCGGTGTTGAAATGGGACATTCACGTGCCACTTTGAGATAACTCCAATGTCTTCACGTGTTGCATGGTTGACGGTTCCATTATGACTGTCAATTTCATAATGCAATTAAGTTGGGGGTGAGGTGGGGGGGGGGTTCTATTCTTCGCCTAGATGAAACGTTAATGATGTAGTTAGGAGAAAGTGCCTTAGGTCAACAATTTCCAGTTGAGTAAAGCGAAGGTTCTAATTCTGGAACGTGAAAAGGATAATTTTTCCTGTCAAAAGAAGCTTTTTTTCTATTCGAAACCCGTAGTCAAGGTATGCTGAGTTATTATTACTGGTGTAAGATTTCTTATTCCAAAAAATGATAAATCTATTGCCATTTTAATCCAACAAGAGAGAGAATTATGGAGTGAATTAAAATACTTGACTTCTTCATTATGTTTTGACTAATTCTTAATTCATTATCATTATATATTTCATTCCAGATTATCCTAAATTTAATCAAGGTCATATAACACTGATTTGTTTCCTTATAGTTGGATATTTTTTAGAAAAATGCCGTTAATATCGTTCTTGATACTCTTTCTGTAACCATAACAATTTTAATTCAAAAAATCCGTAATCTTATGCTCTCTCACAGTACTTATTCTTTTTAAATCGTTATTTGATTTCAACGAACTTTTATAGCTCAATATGCGAACTTTGAAATTACAAAAGGACTAATATATTTCTACACTACCACCAGATGAAATATTTTTCTTTTTGAAACAAGCTACTAATCATTTCCCTAAATCATTCCCTATTTAAGACAATTTTTACCGTTTTCATAAAATTATGAATACCAATTGCTTAATGTAAAATATTTGCTCTCAGAAAAGCTCTTAATAGTCATTATAAACTCTATAACTTGTCGATTCATTCAAAAATGCGTCTTTAAAATTTTACTTATATTATTCAGTAGTATGCTTTTAGTCTCAAAATAGATGAAATCTTGCCTGTTTTTACGAAAATAATATTTCCATATTCATTACACCATTTATTTACTAACTATCTACATGAATCTTACTTAATAATGTCTAAAAAAATATTTTCATTGATAGGATGAAAGGATGTGTTGTAGCAAAAAATATAGACCTTAATTAAAATGATTCGCAATGACAAAATTTATCGGGATGTGATAAACCCTCAGAACACATTTTCAAGAAAAAAACCAAATTCCTCATGTTTTATTTTAATGCACGATCAATCTTCTATATTATTATAGGGGGGAGAGATATGGGTTTGGTGATCGAAGGTTTAAATAAAAAATATGAATTTAACCGAGGAAAAGACGACGTAGAATACTTTAAATTATAACAAACGCAGACTTATACTTCGAATTACATTATAGCGAAGAAAACTAATTGCTCAAAATAATTACTTGGATAAAATACTAACCACTCGGAGATAAAATGGACAAATATTGGAAAATGGAATGTATGACCTAATAGGAACTCGACTAAACAACGACCGGAAGTAAGGATGACGTGCAAGTGAATTAGAGAGAAAGGGTAGTAGTTAGGACCACATGAGAGACAATGACTACCACATGGCGAAATGCGCATGATAGAAAACAATTAACAGTGCTAGACATGAGATTGAAACGGCAATACGTCGCTGACTTAAAGTAGTACCATTAAGAAGGATGGAGTTGGCAACGGAGCAGAAAAAGTGCACGAAGAAAACCTTCAATTTTTGTTGAAAAAAGGGTAAAGAACGTAATTGAACCCAACCAAGCGTTCTTTGATTTTTGTTGAAAGTAAGTAACACTCGATTATAAAGGTTGCTCCTTGAAGCTGGTTTTGGTATTTTTTGAGCTTAATATCCGGGAAACTCTTCTGATCTTGTTGCGTTGGAGGAGGATAGCTTTAAACTTAGTCCTGAAACAGGTTGTTTATCAAACAATTAACATCTCCATATCAAAGTATGCTTTTATTGCACCCCATCGTTATTACAGCTCAATGAAATATAATTCAAATTTACCAATTATAATTGGTAGGCAATATCTTTATCTTTAAATCCTGTCATTTGAAATAAATTAATCTTTAAGATCATTAATAGAGATTGATTGCGCAGTAGACACGATTTCTACATAAGTGATAAACGTTTTCAATATTTTAATTAAAAAGAGAGTATTTCTAAAGTATCAATCTGCGCCCAAGCGATTCCTCCAATTCCAGTCAATCAATATTTTTATTTGGCTGAGGTATCCCCTTTAAAATATTTATTTATTTCAAATGGCAGGCGTTTCGATAGCTATCATTAACCATTTAGCTGACTTCGGGTTTCACAGAGGGAAGGTTCGTCAAAGTAGTAGAAAGTCGAGGGGTGGGGAATAGAAGAACGATTCACAGATGCTGAGACCACTACAAAAATTTGTGGATGAAATCAATATTGTCTATATGGGGGCCGTCTAATTCTGTCTTCATTGTGAGTTTCTTTGTGGCGGTCAAGACCGAGCAGACTGGGAGGTTTACCACAACTCCCTACGGTGTTCAACTATTTGAGGATAAAATAATGGTTGATTGAAGATTCCTTCATCCTTTTGTTTTAGCTACCAAGATTTAAATAGTAGAACGCAGGCCCATATACTTAATATCAATGCGAAAAGTACAAGCGATCATGAAAATTCATACGGTTAATTTATTTTAAAATCGGAAATTCCGGCGCATTGAATATCGCTCTCTAGCTTGTAGCTAGTTTTTTTAAGAACTTAATCAATTTAAAGATTACAGTCCACTTATTTCATATATCAATGCTCTATTTTTATCGATTAACATTACTCATACAACATAATCACAATTTCCCAAAAAAATATTCAAATGTTATAAATTTAAGTTCAGTGAATTCGTTTAAAGATATACCTCTGCCTTATTTCACAGGCAATTCGGTTTAACTAACACCAATAATCAGGTATAATTAATATTCTCTTTAATTTAAATTTAAAACGACTCATTCATTCATGCATCTGACTTTTCGCAACATTAAAAAGTTGGTCTCGTCATTAATGTTTTTGCATTGCTGTTAACTTATCTATTCCAGAATGTGTTTTTATTTGAATAGTACAATTTGATTAACTTCAGAGGCAGCAACTCTCAATCACAACTCTAAAAAATCTTCAATTGATGCTTTGAACTTTTGAAATGAGGAAATATGAGCGGGCTACTCTGTTGTAATCCTTTGTCAGTAAAGTCACTATAATCACAAATCGAATTAAACACTTGGAAGAATTGACTTTTCTAGAGAATTTGCGCACTGGGATACTTCGGAAGGTGAAAATCAGATGGTAGTGTATACGTGTGACAAGGTGAGGTACTAATAAGCACTTGATATGCTAACTGTTAATTATAAAGGCCAATTAAGCGAATGTGTCCTTAGATTTACCTATAAAAGACATCAAAATAAAATTACGCAAAAAAAAATTTGATAAATATTGGGATAAATAGGATATAATAATTTTTTTGATGGTGAAATACATTTGAGCTCAAAAGGATCATACATGTGGCAATGAGGTGAACAGGTCATCATATTGGCCTGGTGGGACATTAAGTGAAATGGACAAGTTTGGGACGAAGAGGTCAATATTGTGGTTAAAGTAGTAGTATCAAGTGAATGACTTAATCCTCGCGGTCTGAGTAGGTGTGGTGATCTCAAGGCAGCAATTTTTTATCAACACAACCACAAAATTTTCTAAGCCTATCCATACTTATTCATTCATTTATTTTATTTATTTATTTACATCAAATGGCAGGCGTTTTGATAGTTACCATTGGACAATTAGTTAACTTCAGGAATCACAGGAGGGAATGAACATCATAGAGAAAAAAGTCGAGAGGGAGGAGGGGAACAGAAGAGTGTTTCAAAGATGCAAGAGACAGACAGGTAAGGTGAGGTGAGTACTGTGGAAGTTTTGGAATATGACATGCAGTGGGGTGATGGTAGTTTGAAGTCAGAAGTCAACTGGCGGTTTATAGACTTTTTTGTCATAAGAGTATACGTTGTCTAGGATGCACCACGTGGAGGTAAGTCTATCGCACACCCCAGCCTATCCATACTAATTTCACACCAATTTGATGTCCCATTCACCCCATTCCTATATATTTGTAATTGGAGTGCCGCATTCCCTACGTCTAAAATTCTAATATATCGTTACCACATCAAGCCAAATACGTATATGTCATTTGGCAGTACCGTTATTGCAATCATGTGGGCAATTATATTCAAAACGTTCTTGTGTTAAACAATTATCGAGACATTTTACCACATTAAATACCATTGACTACTTAAGTGATTATTCAAAATCGTCGATTGTCTAATGTACCTGACATTGGTGTGGAAAAGTTATCGAATAATTAGGGGAACCTGAATATTGTAGACNGTACTGTGGAAGAGGTCGAATACGACAACCAGGGGGTCGTGGTAGTTTGAAGTCAGAAGTCAACTGGCGGTTTATAGACTTTTTTGTCATAAGAGTATACGTTGTCTAGGATGCACCACGTGGAGGTAAGTCTATCGCACACCCCAGCCTATCCATACTAATTTCACACCAATTTGATGTCCCATTCACCCCATTCCTATATATTTGTAATTGGAGTGCCGCATTCCCTACGTCTAAAATTCTAATATATCGTTACCACATCAAGCCAAATACGTATATGTCATTTGGCAGTACCGTTATTGCAATCATGTGGGCAATTATATTCAAAACGTTCTTGTGTTAAACAATTATCGAGACATTTTACCACATTAAATACCATTGACTACTTAAGTGATTATTCAAAATCGTCGATTGTCTAATGTACCTGACATTGGTGTGGAAAAGTTATCGAATAATTAGGGGAACCTGAATATTGTAGACTTATGAATATGGGGAAACATCCAAGTGGCAACCATATTTCTTGTAGTAATATGGACAGCAAAATGCGTTCATAAGTTAAATTGAGCAGGATTCTTGATGAACTGTCCTCATTACTCGCTCCTTTTTTAATTCCCTCAAAAACTTTCTACTGTATTGGACGTTTTTCCCGTTTCTCACCTGAGGGAAAGTGAAACCAGGGCAAGGTCGTGGAGGGTAATAATGAAGTTAATTGTGTGATTGGTAATGCAATCTTGAGAAATTTATTCAAGTATGTTCAACAATTAGATATTTCGATTCATTATTCAGTGATGAAATTTTTGTCAAAAAGGATACTTATTATGAGAAAATCATTCCAAAATAAGTGGTTCCTCCTGCATCACCCTTCTCTACATTATAAATTCTATAAATTGGATACACTTTGTTGACAATTATATTAGAAATTAACTATGACTGACTACTAAACATATTGTTTTAACTTTTTTTAGTAAACGCATGCCATGGTGAGATTGACTTTTTAAGAAGTTATCATTAGATTAGTAGAGAGGATTGCGAATTTCGTTAATTATAACAAAAAGCCAACCGATTTGTTAATTTAGAGTTCATAGGCGATCTCTGATAATGCGTATTCTAACCAAGAATTTATTGACGTCAGATTTGAGTATCAAAACAAATCCAGATATATCTTTCCTCCCCCCCCCTCTCTTATTTTGACTGACTTATAAAGCGATTGTCTAGGGTGGTACAATTAACGCCTTTATTTTATTTGAGACATTTATTTATATTAAATGGCAGGCGTTCTGATAGTTATCAATAGCCCTTTAGTTGACTTCAGGCTTCACAGAGGGGAAGGAACTTCAAAGTGAAATAAAGTCGAGAGAGGGTGGAGCGGGGGAACAGAAGAGTGTTTCAAAGATGTAAAAGAGACAGACACAAAGGTAGAGAAAAGATTGAGATGAGTACTGTGAAGTACTTGAACACCCATTACAGTGGGGTGATTGTAGGTTGAAGTAAGAAGTCAACAGCCGGTTAATAGACTTTTTTGCCGCATGAGTATATGTTGCCCAGGATGCCCAACGTGGAGGTAAGTCTATCACACACATCGGTAATTTTCAAAATTGAGCGTTTTTAATGCAATCATTCTAGTTCTTTTTACAACAACCACTTGCCTATCGGGTGTGGTTTCTGGCTTCAACGAGTCCGGTCTTCAACGCATCCTCTTTATCCACTCCTCCTTATTGGCTTCATTTTAGCCGCTTCACTGTTTATGTCTTGGTCAAATTTTCATGATTTCAACGTTATTGCTATTATCCATGGCAATGTCGAAATAGTGCTGAGCTAGTTTTAGACATAAGGAAGCACCACAATTAACGAAAGATCAAGAGTGAGATGGAGAGAGACGTCTCAGTCATTAATTAAGAGGTTAACCGTAATGAAAAGAGGATACCGAGAGGGTTGTCTTATTTAGCTTCCGAAAGCTTGAGTTGTCCATGATCTAATAATTAATAGAGGAATTCACTGTCTGAAAACTAGATTTATAGGTGAGAAAATGGCCATAATAATTAGATTATTTGGGGTACGCGAGAGACTTACCTCCACGTGGTACAACCTGGGCAACGTATATTCATGCGGCAAAAAGTCTATAAACCTGCAGTTGACTTCTGACTTCAGACTACCATGACCCCACTATATGTCATATTCCACCAACTTCACAGTTCTCATCTCGCCTTTTTCTCTACCTCTGTGCCTCTCTCTCTTTTCCAACGGTGAATCACTCTTCTGTCCCCCCTCCTCTCGACTTTTTGTGACTCTGATGTACCTCCACTCTGTAAAGCCAAAATCAACTAATGAGCCAATCATGAAGCCTGCCATTTATTATGAAATAATTAATAACCATTTAGACAATTTTGGTTGACCGAGTTGATTCCGCAATGAGTTGTACCAAAGCGGTTAAGTGGAGTTGATTAGCGATAAATTTCGACATCTTCTTCAGCCGCCATCTTTTCTGCTTATAATGTGAATACATTATATATATACAAGATGGCTTTCAGTTTCCCAAACATCCCCTACACACCATCAAGTAATCTGCAAGTATCTTCATTTTTCTTGTCCTAATAACTTTTTTATGCACCAAAATACCTGTTTCATCTACTCTGGTTTCGAACATAATTCTTCAGAAAAAGAAAGTCTATGGCGCTACGTCCAACCATTACAACCGGCTTCATGATCGTAGGCAAATTAACGGATAAAGTCAATAATAAAATTGTGAAGTAGAGTTTCAGTTACTGGTGGGGTGGGGAGGGGGGAGGGGTTTAAAGACTGATATATAATTTTAAATGATAATTTATATTAACACATTAACAACGATACTTATTCTGACTTTTTGTTCCTTTAATTTATTCTTCTAATTATGCATTACTATAAATATTTAAACAAATGCTATTAGTTTCTTACTGCGTTGACAAATTGAGAGGAAAAGGGTAATTGGCACTGGACGTATTGGGCAAGATACAAAACCGTTCATATGCTGACTATTTAATTAAGGACAAATGTGGTTTCCTTGCGCCTTGTCTGGGCACGTTTAATAACATTACTAATAAACTAATCTGGGGTGTGCGATAGACTTACCTCCACGTGGTACATCCTGGGCAACGTATACTCATACGGCAAAAAAGTCTATTGACTGGCAGTTGACTTCTCACTTCAAACTACCATGACCCCACTGTATGTCATATTCGACTACTTCCATAGTACTCACCTCACCTTTTTTCTACCATTGTCTCTGGCTGTCTCTTTAACATCTGTGAANGTATTTTGAAGTCAGAAGTCAAATGCCGGTTAATAGACTTTTTTGCCGTATGAGTATACGTTGCCCAGGGTGCACCACGTGGAGGTAAGTCTATCGCGCACCCCGTGTTACCTAATATAAAAAGCTCAAATTGTCCTTATTGGAGCTTGTGGGACACGTTATCACTGTGTGCGTCATCGTATGCCTGCATGTCTGCTCGCCAGGATTGGGAGGTGCGACCGTACAAACAGTGACCAATCATTAACCTCTGTTTAACCTAATCCCCCATCCTGATCATAAGTAGCTCCCTGCGTGTACACTTTATCCGTAATATACCCACTGAATAAACTTGTTCCGTGCTACACGTCTGTTTCCTTTATAGCTGGGTTATAGCTTAGCTGGTTCTGGGAGTCTAGCTAGATGTTGGAGAATCCGCCATAGAGATTTCTGAGTCAGTCAGGTTTTACTAAGGTAGCAATCCGCTACAAGCTTCAGAAGTAATGTGGAAAAATCAAGGAAGATCATTATAATTTTGATATTCTTTGATAAGAGCAATAATTGTAACATATCCATAAAAAACGAAACTTCAAAGGCTTTGCTTCATTTAAAGTGAATGTGGCTTTTTATCCATCTTTTTAGCTTTTCCACATTTTCTTGTATTTCATATGCAATTGTTGACTAAAGAGCTTATAAACGTCATTTGAGATTGTTTATGCCTGCGCGTCATTGTATAAAAGTGGGTTATCACATTCAGAA
This sequence comes from Rodentolepis nana, assembly GCA_900617975.1. Lineage (NCBI taxonomy): Eukaryota > Metazoa > Platyhelminthes > Cestoda > Cyclophyllidea > Hymenolepididae > Rodentolepis > Rodentolepis nana. The sequence goes on along the minus strand of UZAE01013091.1, from coordinate 3,362 downwards.
AAATTCAAATATCTTATATTTATGCTAATTTTATCGGTAATTTCGGCTAACAACATTTATTTATTTATTTACTTATTTGAGGGCTTCAGAAGCGGCATCAACTAGAGTTATCCGCCTATGGCATTCTCTGGGATTGGTGTAATTTTTTCAATCTTTTCCATAAGCTAGGTGAGACTCGAATATTTTTCGACAAATGGAGATATCGTTTCACCACTAAAAACTTGAGCTTTATCACTTGACGTATTTCTTCCTCTTGAGTGATGAAAGGCAATGAATTATTTGAACTTAACATCAAGCTTGCAAATTCTGTCATATTTCATAAGAAGTATTCACTGCAATTTATTAACGCAAATTTACAACAGTCTATTTCATTTTTTGGTAAGTTTGGCATAATTGTATATTAAATGTGCATGCAATCATGGGTAAACCGAATTAAGCAAAAACACAATCCCAATATAAAGAAAATTTTATTAAAAAATTAATCTTCTAAATTTGGGGTTTGCGATAGACTTACCTCCACGTGGTGCACCCTGGGCAACGTATACTCATACGGCAAAAAAGTCTATAAACCGGCAGTTGACTTCTGACTTCTAACTACCATCACCCCTTGTATGTCATATTCGACTACTTCCACTGTACTCACCTCGCCTCTTTCTACCTTTTGTGTCTGCCATTTTTACATTTTTGAAACACTCTTCTGTTCCCTCCCCCTCTCTTTTTCACCTTGATGTTCCTTCCCCTCTGTGAAGCCTGAAGTCAACAAAAGGGCTAATGATAACTATCAAAACTCCTGCGACAGACTCACCTCCACGTGGTGCAACCTGGGCAACGTATACTCATACGGCAAAAAAGTCTATNCCCACTGTATGTCATATTCGACTACTTCCATAGTACTCACCTCACCTTTTTTCTACCATTGTCTCTGGCTGTCTCTTTAACATCTGTGAACCACTCTTCTGTTCCCCCTCCCTTCTCGACTTTTTTCAATTTGATGTACCTTCCTCTCGGTGAAGCCTGAAGTCAACTAAAGGGCTAATGATAACCATCAAGGCGCCTGCCATTTGATATAATAATAATAAACCAATCGGCCTACTTATTAATAGAAAGTTTCGGCCGACTTGAATGGTCTTGTAGAAGTAATGCCGTCAGGAATTAATTAGCTCGAAATATTCGCTTAACCAGAAAGTAATTGCTGAAGATAGAGATGTCTCCTTAGCTTTTTTGTTTGTATAAACTCTAAAATACAAGATCGGAAGAGGACAAAGACTTTGGCACATACACCTGAATTGGGTGAGGGAAAGATAAATTTGTAACCATTAATGAGGAACATCAAAAGCTTGAGGTACCAATAAGAAAGAGGGAATTGATATTGAAGACTAATCGATAAACGAGAAAGAGTGAGTCACCAGCTCCATCATTTCAATTGCTGATTGTAGATGTATTTAGTTTTAGTGGTTGTCAAGCATTATACAATTATAGTTTCGTGGTTAGTTTAGACTACTCTGATCTGAACAATTTCCTATTCATTAATTCGCACCTTAATTTTGCTATCAATAAAGATTTGTATTTGATTTCTTGCTTTTTTCAAGAGGTTGCTGAGAAGCGATTCTACTTTTGGTCATCTCACGGCTACATCCCTACTCGTTTTGATTTTTTATCTTTTTGTGAAAAATATTCAGGAAAGGAGTTATCTCGATGAGTTTTCGGCGCTTCCCAGAAATGTATGCGTGCTGGAGGAAGATCTGCCTTATTAAAAATGTACCTCAATTATATAATGGGAGCATTCAATGTTTACTCAATAATTTTAGGGAATGCAAAAGATTGAACTCTTCCAGCGAGCCTCTTGCCACGCCTGCTGAAATGCCTCCCTTCCCAAGCAGTCAAATTATTCCCAAGAAAATTAACACCTTATTCCAGAAACGTAGCAATATTGTTACGATAATACTTTAAAGTACTTTTCAGAGAAAATGGTACCTCCCCGATATTTTGGGAAAATTTATTTGAAGACGGTGTAAGGAGCATTTAACTTCATTTTTCTGAATGGCAAAAGAAGCTTTTTCCTGCTGTTTTTCTCCAAAGAAATCGTTCACTAGAATACACGTCAATTTTTAATTATATTTGTAGTAGTAATTACATTAAGTCAACTAGCTTGAGCTTGAAAAAATCCTCCATATTAATGTCCATAGAATGCACTTTCAAGCTGTGGAAATCAATCGAAATTGGATAATTGGTAGACCAACACATGTTAAAGGGAGAGGAAATCAAAGTGTCCCAATTCACTTGATTTGTGGAATTGGGATGCCCTATAGTTACTAAATGGGTGGATCATTGTTAATAATTCAAATTTCATGATGCGCTACCTCGTCTGTAGCAAAAGCTTCATTGCAATTTTCAATACTCATTGAAAGGTCTTGTAATCAAGAAAGGTCGGTCTTGCGGCTTCAATTCATTTTTCTACCAAAGTTTATAGGGACAAAACGATTTTATAGGATACTCAACACCTTCCATATTGAAACATACCCAAGATAGAAGAGGTAAGGTATGTTCGCTCAGATTGATTACTTTCGCCAACAGAATCAAGATCCCTGTTTTCTTAATAATCTGTTGAACAGAAACTACGCCATTTTACAAAACCAGAATAGGCCAGTATTGATAGTCAGAAATGCCCTTGTGATTATTGAACAACTTCGATTTTCACTTAAGCTTCTACTAAGACCAGCTTCGCAAAACGTGGAACATCGTTTAGTATGCAGAAGATTTCGTTGAGAAATGCTTGTGGCTGGCAATTAAGTTCAAATTCGGTCTTTAGACTGGTAGAGTTGGCAGTAAATGCCGGTTAGTTCCAGTTGCTTTTTGAACAACAATGACAATCAGTCAGTCAATTTTAAATGAGAAACGGGTTTAAGCGAGCCTCCTTATTCCGATTATTTAATTTCTTTGTCTATTATAGACAAGGCTGCCTGAAGAACTGGCCATTTAGGAGGGAAAACTGGTGTTTGGAAGTAGTTTTAATGTCCCCTTTGTTTCTATTTCGGCTTAAAATATTGGGTTGGCAACTAAGTCATTGGCGTTTTTGTTGACGGATTCACTCTATACTTCTTTTGTTTTGTTAACGTGGCCAGAGCATCTAACCTATATTTTTTTCTTACTGTATGGGCTTCTAGGTTAATTAGTAAAACATTTTTTTTTGTTTAGTTCTTTAGTTTTGTTTTTATCCCAATTTAAAAATGAAAGAACAGGACGTGCACTTCCGACACATTTTATTGTATTACTTCCGAAAAGGCAAGAACGCATCGCAAGCACAAAAGAAGTTATGTGCCGTATATGGAGATGAAGCCGTGAGGAAGAAAGGCAGTGACGAA
>UZAE01013090.1:10453-26704 GCA_900617975.1 Rodentolepis nana | reverse complement strand
ATACCCGTCAAGGAAACCGATTTCTACTCTTGTGCAGGTTGAAAGATGGCAACATTCGAGTTCCACTATCGAAACTCCTCGATGTAACTTGTCTAATCATGACAATTTTTGAAAGAAATCTTCTTAAAGAAATTTCGTTAGTTAATAATTATTTCAAATGATAGGCGTTTTGATAGTTATCATTAGCCCTTTAGTTGACTTCGGGCTTCACAGGGGGAAGGAACCTCAGGGTAACAGAAAGTCGAGAGGTGTGGCACAGAAGAGTGATTCACAGATGTAAAAGAGACAGACAGACACAAATGCAGAGAAGAGGTGAGATGAGTACTGTAAAGTTGTGGAATATGGCCTACACTGGGGTCATGGTAGTTTGAAGTCAGAAGTCAATTGCCGATTATTAGACTTTTTTGCCGTATGGGTATACGTTGCCCAGGGTGCACCACGTGGAGGTAAGTCTATCACACACCCCTCGTTAGTTAATATAGACTATACTAACATGATGTGCGATATTAGTTTGCCTTCGAGTGATCCTTGTGGTGATTGTAGACCAATAGCTTAAAAACAATCTGAAGTTATAGAAAAATATCGGCACATTTTCCTCAGTCTAAAGTGAACAGCGAATAAGATCGAATCTCGGGTCACATAAGCGGCTTTCACAAGTCCTCTCCCCAATATCTTAAACCTGAATAGGTGAGTAGATATTTTTTAAATACCGGCGGTCGTTAGAGCAACAAAAAGCCAGTCACATCAAATCATTTATTCATAAAAATCAATCACAAAGACAATAAAGAAGCAAAAAAGAAACAAAAAATTATCTTCCTTCGATTCATCAGGAACAAATAAATTCAATAAAAAGAAAAATTGCCATTGGGTAAAATCGTGCAGTCGCCACTGGTGACAATAGTAATAGTTGACCTCTTCAGACATAAAGTAAGAAAATATCTCAGCAAGAAAAGGATTAGAATGAGAGAATGCAACAGAAAAATATGCATATAGGCTCAGCAATCACTCCAGCCTGCTTTCTATAGGCACATCTAAAGGTCAAGTGGAATATTTTCACTACTCACATAACATAAGTAATAGTTGATTTTAACTAGACTTACTTGCTAAGGGTGAGATTCAGTGTGTGTGTGTGTGTGTTGGGATCTAGTACTTGGGTGGGACCGTTTTCAATGCTTCAAAGGGACTCTGAACGTCTTGGAGATGCTGCAAAGGAGGAATAAGTGAATCAGGACATGGGATTAGTACTCACATTGAATACATCGATTTTGTGAAGTTAGGGTGCAAGTAAGTACAGGGTTAAGAGGATGCAGTTCAACTTACATCAGGAGTATTTACCTAAACACATTAATACAATGAGTAAATTTATAGGAAGAATTGTATATGCACTTTAGTTGATTACTGAATGTGAATTTGAAACTTGGAATGCTACCTACAAGCGTATTTGGACTTGGTTCTTGTGGATGACCTCAATATAAACCCATTTTGCACTTTTACACATACGCACACACACACACATATATCAACTCAGCATGGGGGAACGGGATAAACGGGATGAATTTCGTAGAGGTGTTTTCGGCAAGTAAAGTCCTGCGAATTAGGGATAAAATGTCACAAATACTTGGCGGTATATGAAGACTAGTAAATACCTCTTCACAGATACACTCAAAACAGCATTTAGAAGTGCGCAGACCGATAAGTAGTGTGTTGTGGAAGAAAGGTAGTAGCCACTGCAGCAAGATGGGCACTTCGTCTTACCTTTGGACGAAGGAAGGAATTTCGTGCCTTTTCATTGCCTATTGCTTCCCATCTAATGAATTTTCTTTAACTACCACAAACTCAAAGAGGCACTCTCGCATACAAAGTACACAACAACAACAACAACAACAACAACACAAAACGAAGGGAAAGAAATTAATTAGAAGAAAAAGACAGCAAACTTTCCTCCGTTTTAACAAAGCGTGCGCGCGCGTGTGTGCGTGTGTGTGTGTGTGTAAGGTGCATGATGAATGTTTTCGCGTACGTGATCTGCAATAATGTCTTACAGCAGCACCGATGCCTCGACAGAGACTTTTGAAAAATTGTAATTAATTGCAGCTTATTCAATACAATGGGGCAATGAAGTGGTGTATATATATATATAAACGTACATGTATGTAAACAAAATTTTGAAAAAAAATGTACCAAAAAACATTAACAGCGCCTACGGCGCTCCATTAACCCCTCATTCATCTTTATTCCACTGTCAAATGATTGACGCAAATTTTGGATTCTATGAAAAGGCGAAAGCGGAATTAAGATTAGGTGATTTGAATGGTGCTGAAACAGAGAATAGGCGAGCCTTTCAACCGTTCAAAGTGACTTAATAAAAGCGATGTAATTCTATTTGCCTTAAATATGGAAGTTGTATCGTCATTGGTATTGTATGGAATAGTAATTACATTATATAATTTACAGAGGATGAAGTAAAGAGAACCGAGACTTCTCTCCGACTTTTATTAAGAAACCAGAGATATGTAAAGGGGAGGAATACGTTGACTAATTGAAGGAACAGATTGAACATTCCTTTAAGTATAGAAAATCAGAATAGTGGCAATCACATGGCATTCTCAAGAGTTTAAGCAAATGGGAGAAGACAAGAGATATGGTACTATCAAAGGCAGTGAAGGGAGAAGACATGCAGAGGTTAATGCCAATGAGAGGTTAAAGAAATCCCTTTTCTAGTTACAACGCACTCCATATGTGGTGGTGGTGCAAATATGCTAACAATTTGCTCATTTAGGGATTGATGAGGTGGCAATCAGCTCTTGTGAACTCCGTTGTGTCAAGCAATGGATGTGGCTAAGTGAGCTCATTGGGCGGATGAATTGAAGATAATATATATATATATCAATGTCCTCAATTCAAATCCCAAGTTCTACTCGTAACCGCCGCCGCTCCACCCCAACCACTATCGAACATTTATTGCATTTTATTCATAAATAATTTCCCATGAATTGAAGTTGTGAGCTTTCAACTGCCATGAGAAATAATAGCCAATGATAAGGCGGGTAAAATTACTGCAAGCGACATTCTTCTGGCCAAAATAAATCTGTTACGATTCCATAGAAGTTATGGAAACTCCATAGGCTTTGCAATATTTACCTATTCATGTGATAAATTCCCGAACCCCCGCGTAGGCAATGACAATTCCAAAGCCTGTGGGAATAAATGCCATGTGGTGTTAAAGTAGAGGAGAATGACGCAATAGCCATTCGGAATGTGAACTATGCGTATACAATAAATTTGATTTTGCTGTAGCCATAACGAGCTGCAAGTCTATTGTCAATTCAGGTGATGACCTTCGATAGATTGGAAGTGCAAAATTTATCCTAAAATATGCAGCATTGCATAATTTAAGGTGCATTGTGTTACTAATAATCCCATCACATCATGACATAAACAAATCAAACACCAGTAATTATCGTTGATAATTGCTTCCTGAAACACTGTCCCACTCACAATAAAATATCCAAGAATGCAACTTCATTGCGTCAATATATTTTTAACTCAATTGTCTCTAGCCTTTTTTCCTCGCTTTACATAGCGTACCTAGATATATCTACAGTAAGGAAAAAGCTATAGAAAGAGACCAAATATAGCTCACAAATGTCCTCTATCCAACTTCTGCACTCGTTTCCACGGTAGTCTAAACGTACCAATGAAGAACCAACATTACATCATTATGGAGCAGACTTAGGTAACAACAAATAATTAAATCAGAAATGAGCTTTTCCAGAATTTGCATGTACACATACTCTTCTCGCTATTGATTTGTCTACATACCTTCGTTAAGACTACACAATGATAGGATCGTAAGTTCACCTTGAATGAACTCTGTTCAATCTTGAATGTCTTGATTAGTCTCATCTGTCTAACAACATTCCCCCCCCCCCAACCTGGCTATATATGGAAATACGAGTGAATTGAAGTGGAACGATTAACTATTCACCTGAATCAGCTGGTCAACAATCTTTGAATACCAGAGCAGACCTAAACGCACCTGGGGAACCATGAGATTAAATAATGAGAGCATTTGCATTATGAGAAAGGCAACAACCTATTTCCTCCAAAGTTCAAATAAAACGCCACTATGTCGTCTTAACTTCAGTATCTACTTCTATTAGAGTGCCTATTCATTTATTACAGACATATCTTGCATCTCCGCATGTTCAACTTCTTCTACATGACCAAAAAACGCATTTTTGCATTAATATGGGCAATGTTAATTAGTTTATTTAAGAAATGTGTATGTCTTTTTACTCCATCTATTTAGGCACAAACTGCAAACTATTTATACATACCACAAAGCACTTGAAAATGATGAAGAAATACCGAAGTACTTCTGCCAAATTATCCAACAAAAACAATTCACTACTAAAGAAAAAAAACAAACTAATTTACCAAACCACCTCACCTCTCAAGAGAAGCTCACTGCGTATGACTGAATTCGTACTAACCAATAATTAGACAGAAAAAATGGCATAACTCACGATAGGTTTGCTTCTATGCGTATCTACAGCGTCAACGTCAATTTTGAGTGTCTCCACAATACAGCGATAGGCTGAGGATGTGAGCTTGAACACGGTATGGAGAGGCACTCTAATGTAGGGTAGTTCCGCTAGAGGAAGGTTAAAAAACAATGCGCAAAATGAATAGAAACCGGATTTGACAATGGTGTGACAAGAGGATTTACCTTTGTCAACTTCTGTAAAGTATGCCAAAAGGCATCGGGCGACAGCTTGATGACAAATAACAAGAACGTCGCCTTGTCGTTCCAGTTCCATGATTACGGGCTCCAATCGTGCCACCAAGTCCTCGTAAGACTACATAAAATAGTAGAAGTAAGCTAAATGGATCTTAATAGTACTGGTGTGACAGCCACCAAATGAGAGAGATATAGTTATAGATCAAGCATTTTAAATCGTGTAATTCCAGATTTTCGTGAAAGTGGGAGAAAGAAAACTCTTCGGGAATTAAATCCCTAACCCATGAAACTTGGCGTTCCAACTCCCTTAACTACGTTCTAAGCCCAAAACGCTTACCCTTCTCCAATAAACCGATGGTATTTCCATAGAATGAGATTTAGAATGCTAGAGCCAGATGTAAAGTGACATTGTAGGGGCAATAGCTCACTGAGATACCGCCCTATTTTGCAACCAAAAAAATATTTATCCCATTGAAAATAATAATTAATTACGAGGAAGAGAAATTTTCAACAACATAGCTATCCGGTCCAGGTGAGGGTGAACTAATAAAATTGCCAACCTCTCGCCTAAGACCACATGCAAAGCACAAACAGGTTGAGGGGATTGGAGGGGGGGGGGGGGGGGGGGGGGGGGGGGGGCGGGGCTGGTAGGTTAAGGGGAACGAAGTTTACCAGTGCACATCCAGTGATGTGGGATAGGTAACCAAACGGGCTCATTCTACCATTCAAAAGAGGGAGAAAGAGAGAGGCGTCAGTGTCGCACGGGTTGCTCAAACGTATGACTCAAGGATACCTTGCTTACATCCACTGAAAAGTATTACGTAAAAATGTTCCACAAACTATCATTTAAATAAGAAAGGGAAAGAAAGAATTGTCAAGACAATCTGTTGTGCAAGTCCATAGTGAATGAGAAAATATTAGGGTGTTTAAACTATCGCCAATCAAAACCACTCATTTTAATTAGTTTAAGTTGTGAAGATCATAATTCACAACTGCTTTGGTGACCCTGGAAGGCAAAAATAAAATTCAAAATTTTGAAATAAAAACCGACAGTTTCAGAGTTAAATTGGCTTATTGCAAAAAATATTAAAATATTGGCCATTCAGTACTCCCAAAAGAAGACAAAAGGAACGAAAAAGTAAAGCTTCAATTGAGATCAAGTTTGCAAAACAGTTGCTTGAATTGTTAAAGAAATTCTTACTCAGAAAGAAGCAAAAAGCTGCCGAGAACCATTTTGGTAACTCCATTCAACAATTCTTTCGAAAATAACAGGAAAATAAAATCTGAATTAAAAAAACGCTATTTGTGCTCGACTCGCTTATAATAAAGAGAAGGTAAACACTAATATAGAGGCACCAACTCTTAAGTTACACAGGGAGAACCCTGTTAACAGTTGCCAGACTTACCTCTCCCATAGGGTAGCGATAACGGAATTTATCGATATCTCGACGTGCAAATTCCTTTGGATACTTCTGTTGGATTTCATCATATGTCATACCCTCACAAACGCCCTACAAAAGTCAAGTAGAAACATCGAAAATCAATCTACGGCATTGAGTTCATCCAGAGCTTTCCAGTGCTCAATTCGAGAGCAATCAATATGATCAGCCGTCTCAATAGTTCGAGTCATATGACTTGACCAGACCTTCAAATCTGGTCGATTTTCATTGGCCATGAATTTAGCCAACTTTTGAGCAAACTAAAAGAACACGGAGAGGAGTAAGTAGAAATGTTGTGGAAAAAACGAACCAGTTTTCCATTCGGCGAAAGACCTGAGTTGCCACCTAGCTTTCCAGCTAGATTAAATAAACTTTCCCCATGCTAGAAAACGGGTAATTAAAAGGGAAAATAGAAGATTACTCTAACTAAATAAATAGTTCGTTTTGCTACGCTGATATTCATAAGATAATAAACGATACGACTACTAACATTGCCTAAAATGGGGGATAAGTAGCAAACAGGGCATACCAGCAATTCTGTTGACCAGATACCGTTGACCCTGATTAATAATTTTAATAAAAGGAATATCTTTATCTCTCGTATCATCAATCGGTTCATATCTGGCTTCATAGAGTTCGATTCGCTTGAGAAAATCTTGTTTTGCAGTTTCTTTATCCATGCCGATATAATCTGGACTGTTGACCTTAACTTCCTGATATAGTTTATAAAATCCATTTAGGAATAAAACTTACTAGAATACTGGCTTGAATAACGTCCTTATTATCACAAATAGATTCCACAAAAATAATTTTAAATTTGTGCTCTTTGCAGTGTTCGTATATCATATCTCTGCGTTTACGAGTTGTATTGGTTGCGTCAAAAACTGCGATTTCGCCATCACCTTCTAACCATTCTGTGAGATCATTTAAGGCATCTTTAGCTGCCTTCCTAAGACAGCCATTTAAACTTGCTAAAAATACTTACGATCGAATATCTGCTGCCTCTTTATTTTTATCATCAAAAAAATCTGCGGTTTTAAAGCATGTAGCTTTTCGACGATAGTCACCGACATTAAACACTACAGAAAGTAGAATGTATTCCATAAACATACCACGTGTATTAATACCAATCCAATTCATGTAGCGCGTAAGTTTTCGAGACATGTATGTCTTTCCCCGAGCAGGAAGTCCCACGAGAACGATAATTGTTCTATCTTCCGCAGTGCATAAAGCTTAAAATTGTTTATAAGGGTAAAAATATACTTCTGTTTGAAAGAGGAGAAAAAATCAATGAAACGCGCCTCTCCATTGTTTCTGCGAAGAATAGAAGAAGCACCAATGGAATTGATAAAAGTCAGAGACAGCTTTTATATGGAATTAATAAAATTAGACCAATGACAGCTTGGCAACCTTGAAGGGTAAGCCTATGGTCAATCACTAAAACAAACTATTTTTATTATTTTATTTAACAGAAATATTATAAAAGACACATGTAGACAAACAAATAAGGAAAGAATTAATTTTTAACGGTTTTTCCAAATGAATGACTTATGCACAGTGTACGAAATGCAATATTTTTAATGACGAATTATAATTTTACAGACCCATTTCTTTGATTATCGTATATGGTGTCATTGTAAATGAAACCTCTCAAAATAGATCAATTTTCTTAAAATGCCAAGCATGTAAAATTTCAAAATTTCCAAAATTCTTTATCGTTTTGCTTTGTGGATGGACTACGGATCATCTCAAAAATTATTTCATTTTAGATTATATTTGTCAAAATTTTCATAACCTCTTGAATGTTATATTGGAATTGTTTATCAAAATGGACAAATAAAATTACAATTTTCATACTGATGTGCTCTTTGAATATGCAATATTAATACACAATAGTTTTGCAAATCAGTGATTTTTCATCAAATATTTCTTTAGGAACGATTGATTTTGCTCTTCAGATTTTGCAATAATTCTTAAATGTCATAATTGGGATTAGAACATACATAATGTATTATGATTTTAAAAAAAATGTCTAAAATAATTTTTCAACATTAAAAATATTTTTTTTCAGTGACTGCACTTCTATTATACATAGTATAAACCTCGTAATTATTGACTGTACTCCGTTTGTGATGAAGTAGCTAGAAAAGTTACGCATATTGGGAAAAACCTCATAATTTTGTAAACTATTTGACAAATATTTCAAATTTAAAATGGAAAATGCGTCCACTTGATCACGTATTAATATATATTAAGTAATAATTACTGTTTAAAGTGATCAAAAGAAGGGCGATGTACACATTGTAAAATCTAGCAAATATTTAAAATGTATGAACGAATAATTTGGAAAGAATGGTCATATGAGGAAATCTACTCTGAATCATGGACAGGTGAGGAAAAACAGCCGACAGTAAAGAAGAAATCTGGGAAATATACCGAAAAGGTGGTTTATGCATTTGAGAAGATAATTAAAAATCTAATTTCTATCGATTGGTTTGCGCTTTTCTCACTTATCAGTATCGTTTGATAACTTAAGTTTGTTTTTATGTTTTAGATAAGAAAAGGGAAAAAACCTTTCATCGACTCTGAATATGCTAATTATATGAATACAATCTCAGCTGATTCACTGTCTTATCGACCATCGGAATCATCTACTTTATCAGAAGTTTTCTCAAAAGTTCCCGACGGATTAGATATCATTGAAGCATTCCAAGATTTGCCAGTAAATATGCAGCCTCTTTTCAACAATATCAAAACTGATTTAATGGGTATATTTTCAATGAATATGTAAGAGAAATTTTGAAATTCACCAGTATCGGAAAGTAGACCAATTTTACCATGGGGATGTATTTATCCTCAAAGTAAACTTAAAAAGAGTTCAGGAACAAATATATACAATCCCAATGGAAAATATTCAGCCAGACTGCATGTTTTAGGAAAATGGAGAAGGATTGATGTTGACGATCGCATTTTCGTCGATGAAAATAAACAAAAAATGCTTCCATGGCTTAGTTTTGGCGATCTTTGGCTTCCCCTTCTTTGCAAAGCTCTTTTAAAAGTCGCACTTTTTGAGTAGTTTTAAAATTATTTTCAAAACCATTTTTCAGATCAAAGTCGACATTTTCAGCTTTTGAATGCATGACAGGATGGCCATATTATTCTCTTGAATTATAGTAAATAAATTACGGTTGTTGACCTTTTTAAAGTAACATTTCAGATCTTGAAACATGGAACGCTTTAATAGGCTGTTTGCCCGAATGGATTAGAAATGGAACTGCAAATGATGTGGTTAATGCTTCCGAAAACTATTCCGCTGTTGTCTTTGCTGAAATGGATAAAATTAATGAAATTAAATTGTGCGAAAACTCAGTAAGCTGTAGTAATTATAAAAAATAATTAATAAATTTTGCAATTACACTATTCATTTTATTTAATATTTATAAAATTTGATTGCCCAATAACAATAATGTATGAGGTTAAAAGCACTTTAACCTCTATTTAATTTTCATTTTTAACTAAAGTAAGAATATTTTATTGAGATGATATGAACCAAGCTGAATTTTTCAATAACCACACGCATCTAAATTGTGATATAGGCAAATGTCCACAAACGCATTATCAATAAAAACTTTTATGGTTCTGTGAAATAGGCGATGAATGATAGTGGTCATACGCGAAATAGTTCAAAGCTGTTCCTTCTCTGCTTAGTTTATAAATAAGCTGAATCTGCGTCAAATCAAGACAAATTAGTGAGTAGAAACCGTTGCCTAACCCCAAATTTTGTCGACTGCTTCAAAGTATTCCATGGTAAACAATCTCCAAAAATGCCGTTTCACACTTTTGATTGCCAAATTTGTTGAGCTATTATTAGATACTTCATCGGTTATTTTTTAAAACCAGTCGACTGTTCTTCCTATTCATCTTCTTCAGCGATGTGGTGTTATCGAAGATTTCATCAATCAATTGAAGGGAACTCCTCAAACAGTACTTTTGAAGATGAAGAGGCAGGAACCTCTTAAAAGTCCTGAAGAGAATTCACCGGTTCCCTCTTGGAAACATATTCGTGGACCGCCAATGAACTTGAGGGAGGATGAAGAACGCGATCCTGTTAGATCTGTTCTCGTACAATTACTCAACTTTCCCATCAATAGGTACTTTATTGCCATTTGCGGGATCTTTAAATAGACTGTCATTTAATTATAAAGAATTAGATGAAAGCATTAAGACTGTGTGTGTGGGGGGGGGGTAATTTGGTGGCTGCGAAGTAGTCCATCAAACTGTCAAGCCTTTCTTTACTGTGCATGATCTAGCCCACTAAATTAAAAATTAATTATAGATCTTCAGATTTCTACTAAATTAACTTGAAAGTGATTAAATAAATTTTTACTTCTAAATTTGATAGTTTTATTTAAATATACTGGAGTGGAAGAGGGAAAGTTGTAGCGGACTGCTACCTTAGTAAAGCCTGACTGACTCAGAAATCTCTATGGCAAATTCTCCAACATCTAGCTAGACTCCCAGAACCAGCTAAGCTATAGCCCAGCTATGAAGGAAACAGACGTTTAGCACGGAGCACGTTTATTCAGTGGATAAACCACGCAATAAGTGTACAGGAAGGAAACTCAGTCATACAACATGGCGGCTTTCGGTAAAACAAAAAAGGGGCCCTTGAGCTGCTATTGGCTGCGTGCTCTTGTCCTCAGTCCGTACGCGAAGTTGTACGGCCGCACCTCAAGCCTATGTGAACACGCATACGATGACGTGTCCCACAAAGTAAAGACAAAAAGAGTTCCAACTTGTCTATATTTTGGATTCGTTGAGTTTATTTATTCTTTTCTCTTCAAACATGACTTTTAATAGAAAATGGAAATTTACGCATTCAACATAAGTCTACCGAAAAAAATTCTAGTGGACGATGGACCTTATGAAGGGTTCTAATGGAGAAACATATAGCGAATTTTCATTGTCCCTCATTGATCGGTAGTCAATGATTGCACATTTGATTTCACTCTGATTTCTTCGGTGAATTTAATAAGTCCTATCGATAGGGATGGCCTTGAAGGAGTACAAGGAATGAAGAATAAGGACGATCACTAAGTTGAACAGAATACTCAATTGTTTACTACAATATCTACATTTTAACAAGATTCTCATCGATACTTTAATAATAACCTATTATAATAGATAGAAAGGGATAGAGAGGGTTGGATTTATTTATTGTATGAAGGAAATAAAATGATTTTCTCATTCGATAGATTCAGTCAGACAAAGTCTTTCTCCCCATTCTTATATTTTTAGTGATGAAATATCCACTGCTCGAAGTGGTTCTCAGAAAAATTCCAGAAAACCCGTTATGGAAGTATGTATTAACTCACGAAATAATGCCAAATGGAATAAATAAAAAGATGATAATAAAAATTTGTTTTTTTTTCTTTTAATAGAAAAATAGATGGTCTCCCTATCAGTCGAAATATTGTAGGTTTAAAATTCTAATTCATACAACATACATCCTTTTAATAATAAAGGTGGGTGGTTCGATGTTGAGGATCTATGCAAATATTTCAAGTAAGTAAAGCAATCGTCCCAATTTTAGTGGCGTTTAACTACTGAGTTGCTAATTTTAATATGTTTTTTTGTAGAAAAATACGGATTTTCTATAAACCAGAGGATCTAATATTTTACAAAACATTATGCTTAGCAAAGGTAAGCATGATAGTACTAAAACTTATTGTTTTTATTCTAAAGGAATCAAAGAATATGGAGATTGAAAACGTTAACGCTAATCATTTCGTTATTGACACTATCAATGAGACCGAAGTTACATTTAACTTTCATTGTCAATCGAAGGCGAATTCAGGCGAGACATTTACCACATTAATCTACTTTATAGGATAAGATTAAACTTATAATTGGTCTATTTCACTTCTAGATGATATTGATTCTGTAGTTTTAATCGAACCAGTAGACTGCTTATCTCCACATAGACTTCTTCCACTCGTAGTGCTTGTAGATGGTGGCTACCAATCACAAAGACTAAAGGTCAACCCTGGGCGTCGCGTCTATCACATTCTTTTTGAAACATCAACTGCAGTGAGTTTAACCATATTCACCGCATGCACCAATCATAATCAAGCTGAAATAATGATTGGGCCAATGGAGTCAATCCTTTCGAAGTCTATAAAGGAACCTTCAAAAATAAGTAGAAGTGGAGGAATTTTGTTTGAATGCTTTTGTAAACTCTTGAGGAGCTATGTTGAAGCCGACAAAAACTCAAAGAGCACAGTTGAAAATGCAAAGAATGCCTTTGGAGAATTAATTGATGATCTATTTCCACTGAAAAGCCACTCTTCAGCTGAAAAGGTATGACATCTAATTATTTTGAATAACACCATTAGTCCAACCACTTACAATTGAATCCCATATGCGCTCTAAAATTTAGGTAATCTGTGAGCAAATAAGAAACCTTTTCACTCGAAATTTAAAAACCAAAGACGATTCTGAGGTAGAAGATATTGTGTGTGCTTGGAATTTGTTAAACAGCGATCATGAAAATGAATTGGATGAAGTTGAAAGTGAGTCATTGAAAGTAATAGCGTAGTCACTTTTAAATAGTTTATTAAGGCTGTAAAGCTGTGGATACCAAACTTCAAATTATTGGATTTAGTTGTAGTAGATCGAATTAATAATTTATATTTCATACTCGATTAATGACGGTTGCTTTTGTTTTATTGGGGTTACCAATAAAACAACGCGTGCTTTAAAAGCAACATGAAAATTTTATTGTTAAATTATTTGCAACTCTTTAAAATGGCTATTGAAAAACTCGTGGTTTTTTTAATTTCTACTTCTTCTCTTGGAGTATGCTTCATGGGCATGGAAAATGTTAATAGGAAGGAAGGAGATCTGGGAAATATGGATGATATAACGGTGGAAAATACCAATTTAATTCCTGAAATTGTGGGAGGTCATTCTTCCTTTGTGGAGTGGGGTATTATTATGCGGGGAATTAGTCCTTTTTGATAGCTTGAAGTAGACGTTTATATTTTAAGTTGCGTTTTAATCAGGCCGATTGCTGACAAAAATGAACTGCCACTGTAGCTGTTTTGAACGCTATACCCAATCCGAAATGAAAAGAAGTTTCTGCAAAGTCACCTGTGGATAGAGATGGAGTCTTATTGGATACAACCATTTTCCCATTAAAAGTGGCGTAAATGATAGACTTCACGTTCCAGTTGACTCTGAGTATGCAAGTTTCCGTGGTAATTATTCTTCAGTTAACTGATTATTTAATTCAATCAGGGCTTTTAGTACTTCTTCATCAAAGTGTATAGTTTTTTTTTCACATTTTGGGGCATCACTTAAATCCCTACTTGCTAGATTTAAATTTTTTAAGGCGAAATTGACGCCAGTGGAAAGTTAGCATTGAATCATGGATTTCAGTAATGGTTTTAGTAGTCTTGCGGGAATTCAAGCTCTGATGGAGGAAAAGTAGCACGTGGTGTCTGCTCTTTCTCGGTTAGACAAGTAAATACAATTTATTTCTCATTCACATCTCAAGGCATTTCCTTCGCTGAGTCTGTTTACAAAGTGTAATCAAACGCACTTTGTAAAATGAGCGATTTCTTATTGGTTGCCCTAATCCAGTGTGAAAATGTCATGGTTTCACCTTCCTATCAGGATGAATTTCCATTAAGGGGTTAGTAGTGATTTTAATTACCATAGCTCCGTCAGGTAGTTCTTGTCACCTATGATCGCAATCTCAGAGGAAAAATAGCAGGAAGACGATGTTTTGATGATTAATGCTGAAAGTAGGTGAGAATTAGAAACCGACCACTTGGTTAGATTGAAGGTTACATACAACTTGATAAAAATATACAGCCTGACACCCTGCTTAGTGGCTGGGATGTTCACAGAGCAAGCCTCTACGTGAAAGCTCTAAGGCTATAGGGTTCATCGTAGTTATCATTAGTCCTTTATTTGACTTCTGGCTTTGGAGAGGTGAGGAACATCAAGGTCAAAAAAGGTCAAGAGGTCAAGGAAACAGAAGAGTGATTCACGGATGTAAGGCAGACACAAAGGCAGAAAGTAGGGTAAGGTAAGTACTGTGGAAGTGCTCGAATATGACATACAGTCGAGTCGTGGTAGTTTGAAGTCAGAATTTAACTGCCGGTTGATAGGCTTTTTGCCGTAGAGCATACGTTGTACAGGGTGTACCACGTGAAGGCAAGTCAATCGCACACCCCTCATCTAAGACATAATCCGTGTTATAAATTTCCAAAAGTGTATACATTCGAGAGGAGAAGATGTTCAGCGTTGCTTACGTTCGTATTGAATGCAACAAGTATTACGTTAGGAACCAAATCAAGCAGCTGAGTACATGCTGGTTTGAATAAAATGTATTGATTAAATTCTGTGAAGCCAGGTTTAAGACGGCTAATCTACTTGATCAAATGGTGTTAAATTGCAGAAAGAAAGTAATTGTTAAATGAAATTTAATCAAATATGTCACATATTTCTTGTTTAATTTTAATTTGGAATTAAATAGTTAACATTTAGAATATTTTAGCTCAAGGATCAGCATTGGATGTGGAAAAATCCCTCAAAGGAATAAAACTTCTACTTGAGTGCTCAAAATCTATCTCAAATTTCGATAAAATACTTCTTCTGAAATGTATTTCAGGTGAAATTAATCACTCTCATTTCGACGATGACTTTAGTGATGCACTGTTCGTTTTGAAAGCCGTTGAAATTCTCCCCTTCGAAAGTGCCTCCTTTAAGTCCGTTGGTTGCATAACAACAGCACCAACAAATTATATTCGAAAGAATTTACAAAAATTCTCCCTACTTCCCGTGTTTTGTTATCGAATTCATGTCAACGACAGGGTGGCTAGACTTCGTAACCACCTGGACTGCAATGTTGATATCTCAGGGAGAATTATATTCCACAACAATGATATAGGAAATGAAGTCATAACAGTCGATAGCCAATATGTAATTTTGAAGCCAAATGAATATGGCTACGATGTGTTCTGCTATGCAATGCTAGAGAAAAATGTGGAGAAGAGTGCTTCTATGATTTATGCCACTTTTGGAGAAAGTTGGCAAAGTTTGGAGTATTCTGAGATAACCACAACATTCGCGTTTTGGGAAGCCGTCGGTGTGCTAGTGCCTACGGAAGAAAACCTACTCTTTCGGTTTTCACTGAATGTAAGTTAAGTAGAATTTATAAAATAAGCAAAAACTGGAATAGTGGTTATTAACAAATCAATTTCATAATTGTTCATACTGACCAATAGTGATAAACGTTTCTGATGAAGATTACAAAGATGAAAAAAGTCGATTGGAGTAAAATAATCAATACAGTCATGCATATCTATTGATGATATTCAATCTGTAACGGAATGATAAGACATTTCAAATCATATAGATAGGCATGCAGTGAAAATATCGATTATTTTGCCGAATGAAGTGGAATGCTTGAGATCCATAGGCGTTCGATTATTAAATAACTTGAAGATTATCGAAAATCAATAAAGTTTGTGTGCCAAAATCAATGCAAAATCATCAAATAAATCTGTCATGAAAAATCCTGAACTGCAGGCAAGTACTTATCACCTTTCAACTTCGAAGTAAAATATTATGTCTACATAATATACTTCTAAGTAATTAAATTATTGAATTTTACAAGTCAAAAATTATTTAAAAATCGGACTCATTTAACAATGTAAATAATTTACCAAAAGGAAGCCTAAGAATTCAAATACATTGGCCAGTTTGAGAGAAAATTATTGAAGTCCACGATGATAAAGAGGTAAAAGTGCTGAGGGTTGCTATTTGGAATTGGAATAAACCGTATTTATTTAATTATCCCATGATTTGTCGGTGAATTCTTGACCATGGCATTCTGTGATGCTGTTCAGTAATGGTGGACAGTGCTATCACTTCAGATCATCTTGATTCCAAGTATTGGGAAGCTAAAATGATGTTTTTGGTATTACACAAATAGGCCGAACTTAATTTAGCTAAGACATCTGCACTTCCTACCCAACAAAACTCAATTTACATTTT
>UZAE01013089.1:9466-26714 GCA_900617975.1 Rodentolepis nana | reverse complement strand
TGAAAGTTATCATTACCCATTTAGTTCATTTCGGGCTTTACAGAGTGGAGGACATTAAAATCACAAAAATTCGGGGGTGGGGGGGGGGGGGGGGCAGAAGATTGATCCACAGATGTAAAAGATACAGGCACAAAGGTGAGGCAAAAAAGGTTAGTTGGCTATTGTGGAAGTGGACGAATATGACAAACAGTCGAGTGATGATAATTTGAAGACAGAAATCGACTGACGGTTAACGAGCTTTACTGCAGTATGAGTATTCATTGCCCAGGGTGCACCACGTGGAGGTGAGCCTATCGCGCACCTTAAATCATTAAAAGTAGTATTCATTTTACTATTACCCTATTCTCTCATTATGAACAACTTTTCATGGGAGCGTTAAACGTCATTCCCCTACCCCATCCTTCTCCTATTACGCAATTCGATGCGAAAGTAGGTGAGATTTTATGACTGTGGACGAGTTCCATTAAATTATCAAATTACTCCCCCCCCCCCCTAATAGAAATAACGCGTATATAAATTAAAATGTATGTAGCTCTAACCTCAATTATAATCCTACTCCTACTATACAAATGAGTTAGACAGGAAGTAAGCAACTTAAAATCCAAAAAATCTTGACGGCTAATGAAAAGCAAAAATCTTCTTATGGTCAGTTGAATAATTGTAACTTCGAATTATGTGTCCTCGTGGTGCCCAGAGTCAGAAAGGTTGTTTAGTTTAATTGTGTTTTGGTATGCTTGATGAGTACGAATGGTGAAGTCAGTAAACATCCAGTTGAACTACCCATCATTAAAAATAGTATTAGTAATCACTGTCTGAATAACTGGAGTCTTATTTGAGTCCATCTTTGAGTTGCCACCAACATTTGTGAAGTTTTTCTCACGTCTGAAAAAAAATTGGAGTCGAAATCGGATTTGAGACATTACAAAAACACCCCGATACATGTACTGTAACTCTCAGCAACTACCCCTTAGCAAACGGAAGAAATAGCTCGTGAGAACTTTGAGAGGTGGTGGGGGTTGGGGGGGGGGAGGGAGCCGCAAAGTGGTGCAAACGCATCTCTTCTGATCCCCAATACTACCGCCACAACATTCACACATCTTTACCGTATGGGTGACCAGATTTTCGTCCACTTACAAACAGTTGTGAATTGGATTGAGTGTGGTGGGAGGGAGGGGGGGGGAGTGAGGTGGTGGGGTAGGAGAAGGAGTTGTCTTGGTGAGCAGCGGTTACCAAGATGAGCAACCGGACTTCCACCTTAGTTAGCATGCCGGTTGCATTGGATATGTGAGTGACCTCATAATCGACCAGCAGTAGGGCCGGTACTTCACCACATAACCCATTAATATGTATGCGCTGTTGTTTTATTTGCCATCTAAGATGAATCTGTGTAAATTTTCCGGTTAATGAATTCATCGTAATTTATGTGAACTGTTGTTTACATTTGATGTCGGACGGAAACAAATTCGAATAGAGTAAATAATATTCTTTTCTACATAATAAAAATACAATTCCATTATGTACTACTTGTTATTTAAAACACCATACCAAGACTAAATCAGCTGTTTTTTGTTGGTGACAGGACCAACGATGGAATAATATCAACAGGACAGCAAGTTCTGGCCAAGATAAGGCAGGGTCACATGGTGATAAGCGACCAATTAGTGGTGACCGTGTATTGCTCAGTGTTCAGTTGTCAATTGTAATTAGTGATTGCGGAACCAGAATGCTGTTTTCAATAGAGCAAAGTGTGCTTATTGACAAAAATTATTTGGGATGTAAATCGTTTTTAGACGTTGTATGAGAGGTTCACCAAAATAT
Source organism: Rodentolepis nana (assembly GCA_900617975.1). Lineage (NCBI taxonomy): Eukaryota > Metazoa > Platyhelminthes > Cestoda > Cyclophyllidea > Hymenolepididae > Rodentolepis > Rodentolepis nana. The sequence continues at coordinate 24,896 of UZAE01013089.1, read as the reverse complement.
GTCCGCAGACACTCCTGCCAAAAGTGCTATCCAGAGGATGGTTGCTCAATTTAGGGCTTCGGGTTCAGTTGCTAACGCCAAAATGTAACTCCTTGCATAGAGTTTGTTCACTGGACAAGATTCTTTGTGTTCACGAGACTCTGCTAAGAAGTACATGAAAATCAATCAGACGTCCATCCTCCCAATTAGACATTTAACGATCGTCAAACATAAAAGTGTTGAAGCAGTTGCATAATCGAGTATACAAAGTGCATTATAAGCCATGGACTAGTCGAAGCTGCAACGAAGACAGGAAAATGAACTTTCACAATACGATTGCGGCAATCGTATCAAGCGAATTGGTAAAACTTTCACTAAACCTGTTGAGATATGTCAGAATTGTGGTAAAGTTCATGGTGATTCCTTTCGATACTTGCTGTGAACTATTGAATTTTCATGATGATGTTTTCCGCACTTTTCAGTATTTGCCACCTTTCTACGTTCACACGGTACCTCTTCAATCTTGGCCACCTGGCATTATCTCATCCATGAGCCTGAAAGTCAAATAATGAAATTTGAAAATTAAGTCATTTTACAATTACTATTCCTTCTTCAGGACTTTAAATTCTATTTCTAACTTGAGAAGTCCCAAGTTTAGTCACTTCGTCCCTTAATGACTGCAGGTAGTCGGAAATTCACTTCTGATGGAATGACTTCAAGACTTGTGAGAGCTAACTGAGAGGGAATTTGGATTCTCTTGACCCAAACTTTCCTTAATGCAGCCTTTTCATCTGAATTCCAAAGGAACGGAAGGTGACGACACTTCCATCCTCTTTTCTGCGTGGCATTTTGATTCTGTAAGTTAGAATTTTTTGTAGTATTGAAATCTACATCCTTTTTCAAATATTCTTATATTTGGTTAATTATGCTGCCCTTAACGTTGTTTATATCGGAACCAATTATGAATGTGTATGGACTGAATGAGGGCCACCGAATGGTGATTTCCTATATCAGTCAAAGGCGATTTAAAGAAGAGAAATAGGAATAGGAGAAACTGCAGCCTACCATATTAAATTTAATATAAATAAATAAATAAATTAATTCATTAATCTTTAATGCCCCACTCTCTAAGTTCACCAACCACTTTGATTTTCCCTGTTAGGAACGAAATCTGATACCCAAATCGTATGGTCAAATTTTATGAGGGTGAATGTTGTTAACTTAATTGCCTAAATATCCCCCTTCTTAAGTAATTAATAGGAAAAAATTACTTATGAAGTGGTGAAATAAGATTTATTATTTAATAATTTCTCCTAATGATCATGACTAGGACTTCAAAATTTCCACATTTTCTGATGTGATGTGAGTTTGTGCGTGTGTGTATTTGAGTCACGTTAAAATAAGTCATTCTCATTTGGTGCAAATAAATTTCCTTCTGATCTTAAGTTCTATTGACGAAACCGTTTTTATTGAACCTAAACTAATAACAATGGCTAAAGAGGGTGATTTGTCAAAATCTGAGTGTGTGTCCTAATTTGAGTTGCTTCTAGCTTCCGTAATCATTCTCACAGGTGTCAAAAAGTTGGAGTAGAAACCAGCACTCTGACATTCTAAAAACATTTAGATACGTGTGATGCAATACTTAGCAACCGCCACTCAAAGCGAAGCAGCTATTCGTGAGAATTGAAGGAGGGGGGTGGGGGTGGGAGGAGGGGAATGGCGAAGGTGTGCAGACTAATCTTCTGATCCCTTAAGTTGCCGGTACAACATTCACACTAAGGAAGTGTGAATGCCTTTTTTGGCCAGATTGTCGACCTTTGAACGGCAGTTGTGAAAGCTGGGACAGTTAAGGGCAAGAATTGCCTGGGTGAGTAATGGTTACCAAGATGCGCAACTAGACCTCCACTTAAGATTGTGCTTGACGGCTTACATGTGCGAATGACCGAATAGTCGACCAGCAGCACCGTCAATCCACATCGCACACTCAGCATTAACAGCAACCCATCAACATGTAAGTGACATCGCTTTATTTATCTACAGCGATGCTTCTGAGTGGTAGTTGTTAACTAGTGAAGTCATCGAGAATGGTTGTTAAAATAACACTGAAATTTGGGAGCAAATAAAGTCTCCAACAATCTTAAACGAAGTAGCAATTTGTGAGAATCTTTTGATCATTGCAGTGATGACGCAACCGAAGCTAGTGCAATAGGTAGACATTCACGTACACTTCTAATCATCCCCCACCTTTTACGAGATGGGGCCCATTAATATATGCCACATTTGAAAGTCACATTATTAACTTTGTTCATTCTGCAATTCATTCAATAAATTGGAAGGACTCCCTCCCTACATCCCCCCCCCCTATTATTGGCATTAATTCAGTGGCTGAACAGTACAACTGAGGTCATCTAAGATAGCGGCTCAGCTCAAATGCGTATTAATACAAGCACTTTTCAGTGCTTTTGCTTAAAGTGCCGTAAGTCTAAATCAATAAATTATGGCAATACTACTATTTATTCGAGTATAGTACATATAATTTAAGCCATTAAAGTAAAAATAAATCGTTTTATATAACGGTAAAGAAATTTCATCCTTTTGATTCAAAGTGATCTTAAGAATATATCTTACTTGTTTTTTTTCAGACTACATTAAGAAGGGCCTTGTTTCTGAATTTGAGGTTAATATTGTGTTCTGCCTTATGAAAATCCAATAAGTTTATGCTCTATTTTCCTTAACTTTGTAGTTTTTTAGCTGTGGCATCGGCATAATCACCTTTATTTTAATTAGATTCTTAAGCTTTTCCATTGCTAGAGAGGGAAATATTGGTAACCCCAGGAAAAACCATTAATAGGCATTGCTTAATGCTCTAATTTTGTATGTTTATACGCCTAGTTTTCAACATCTTTCGTTTTCCTACAAACGCCCTACTGCATCTAATTTAATTAATCATGAGTAAAATTATTTACCAAAAGTGTGCAATAAATTATTTAGGAAAGAAAATAAAAAAATACGCTTTCCTAATTATTGACTGAATGTTTTAGCAACCTTATCTGTTATCGACATTTTGCTCTATTCGCTTCACTCTACCAATGAGTAAACCTTTGAACTGTTCATTGATTCGCCAGTAAAGTTAACAATTGCGTTTGTGGTAGTTAAGTTTGTAGAGGAATGAGGAACTTGCTTCAGCCTAAACGTGCATCCCTCTAACCAACCTTCTTCAAGACAGAATTTGTTTGTAGTTGATTCTTTAGGTATTCATGTTCTTTTGCACACACTTTGCATTTGCAGACACATCTTTTGAGCTATTTTAGACTAAAATGCCAGAAGTGCACTTTACTCTCTCTTGAAAATTAAATATTGATCACTCATGCTTTTTTTATTTAATTTAATGCCTGACAAGGCAACCTGCTCCTGTGTGGTAAAGCAAATGAATGTGTTTAACAGTTGGGGGAGCCGAAGACGTCGAGATCAAAGTCAAGGCATCAACGAATTTTACTTCAACTAATTTTGGATCCAAAGCAAATTCACGTTCACGATTTCCAATGATTGCGATGGCTCGTTTAGAAATTTTTAGTCATTCATCGATATCCCAAGGCCGTGGAAATGGGAAAAAAATCTTCCATGATCTTTTATATCAGACCTTGGATTGGCAAAATTAACAAGTTAGTTCATTTCGAGATCAATAATTAGCTCCTACTAAAGAATGTGCAAAAGACCTCCTATTTGACAGCAACAATACTCTTTACGACCAACAGTATTTTGCAGGAACTTTCGTAATCAGTAAATCAGAAAATAAGATTTGTCTGACACTGACATAGGAATTAAAGGGGGATGTTCAAAATGGAAACATTAATTAATTAATTAATTAATATCAAATGGCAGGCGTTTTGATAGTTATCATTAGCCCTCAGTTGACTTTGACCTTCACAGAGAGGAGGAGGAACATCAAAGTAAGAAAAAGTATAGTGGGGACAGAAGAATGATTCACAAATATAAAAGTGACAGGCAGACACAAAGGTAGAGAGAAAAGGAAAGGTGAGTACTGTGGAAGTGGTCAAAAGTGACATACAATTGGATCATGGCGGTTTGAAGTCAGATGTATGAGTATACGTTCCCCAGGGTGCACAAATAATACAGAAAAACCTGGTTTCGTTGCATATATAATTAGGGTGTTTAACCGTAGTCACCTGATGCTCCTCCAGGTTTCGGTTTGAATTTCGCACATTTTAGTATCTTTGACTTATGCTTATTTTTCATACTATATTTTATATTGTGTGTGTGGTTGTATGTGATGATTTTGTTCGAATTTTATCATTCATAAATAAACTGGTGGCAAACTTGTGACAACTCACACAAACACGTGTATCCAATACCACAGGGGCTTGTGGCGGCGCAACACTCGGCAACTGCATTTCAAGCTCAGGGAGGTAGACGAAGCATGTGCTGACCCATTTTCTGATCCCTCTAGTTGTCGGTCAACCACTGAACAAGAGTCTTAAAAGCTGGAGTTGGTGGGGGGGGGGGGGGGGAGGAGGTGTCAGAGGGGGTTGTTGGACGTACCTGCCTGGATGAGTAACTTCAGTTTGCGTGTCTACTTGAATGTGGGGGTGGCCAACAGCAGTGCCAGTCTTCATCACACCGTCAGCACAGCAGCCATTAACAATCTTGCGCGATGATTTTGTTTATCTTAGTAAACTGCTTCCGTGGGGATTTTGCTTGTGAGTGGATGGTGGCAAAATAACATTGTGGGTGGAAAGCAAGTGAATAAATTCATGGGATTATGAAGTCAGTTGTGTCTGTCTAGTAAGTAAAGTCCCAACTAATGCGATTAAAGGATAGATCAATATTTTATAAATTTACTTATATAAAAATTATTTGCTGGATACATGGACTGATATATCAGGTCATTTTTTTGTCCCAATAACGCATCATAGTATGATTTGAAGAAATGGATGAATAAATTTAAAACCCTCGTAAGAAGAAATATAATTCACCAATTCTGAAAATCAGCTCTGAATATTTTCACAAAAGCCCACAACCTCGTAGCGTTAAATATTGGTGGAATCACTGAATTGTCAATCACATCATCAATTTGCGAAATCAGAGTTTACCTATCCTTTTTTTGATGATCCTTTTATTTGTGTCTGTCTGCAATTTCAAAGTTCCAGAAGTTTGAAAGGATTTCATAAATCACATATTAGAATGAAGAGGCCCATTAGTTTATTTAACATATTTATATCAAAATGTACTAAATCGCCATGCATGGGAATGCTATATATATATATATATATATATATATATATATATATATATATATATATATATATATATATATATATATATATATATATATATATTATACCACATGGCAGGCTTTACGATGGTTATTATTAGGTCTTTAGTTGACTCCAGACTTCACAGAGGGGAGGAACATCAAAGTCACAGAAAGTGGAGAGAGGGAACGGAAGAGTGAATCACAGTTGTAAAAGAGAAACAGACGCAAAGACAGATAAAAAGGTAAAGTGAGGTGAATACTAAGGAAGTGGTGAAATATGGCATACAATGGAGTCATGGTAGTTTGAAGTCAGAAGTCAACTGCCGGTTTATTGACTTGTTTGCCGTATGAGTATTCGTTGCCCAGTGCGAACCACGTGGAGGTATGTCTATCGAGCACACCTGCTTATTTAAAATAAAAAGATTATATGATTATCCCATCTGTGTGTTACGATGATTAATTAGAAGTCTCATAAGCCACCCACACACACAAACTTGGTGCTTCTATTGGATCCTAACAATGTATTTCTGAGAGTCCCCAAACCCCACCCCCACTCCAAAAGACACCTGTTAGCTATGGAAAACACTTTTGTATGAATCTTTTTCCCGTTATTGAATTCTGTATTTTATAACATTTACTATCTATTTACATTTAGGAATTAAATAATGAATTTAAATAAAAATCACAAATTTGATCTAACAGATAATTCTTAATTTATGAAAAAAATAGTATTTTCGTATTCAATGTGGCGTTAGATACGAAATAAAAAGCGATGAAAACTCCTTCGAAATTGATCATTTTTACATTTTTAAATAGAACCCACCACTTACTCCTTGATACTATGTCAGATTAATATAAATGTTTCAACTACTTTGCTAAACAATGAAATAAGTATGTCATTGAGTAACTTTAGTAATATTGTTCCTATCTCAAAAATTTATAATTTAAAGGACCAATTTATGAATCGGGTTGAGTGACTTCAAAAATTCGTCTGTGTCAATTAAAACGAAAAAGTTAATTAGGAAAGTAAACACATGAACAAAGAAGGGTCCAACTGTGAACTCTTATTAAGACCTTCCTATAAGCAGGTGTTGAGGAATCAGACGTCTAAAGGGGGTGACATTGTCGACTTTAGAATCCACTGAATGAGTGCAAACAGCCTCGCATCCAGGTCATCGGGGTGTGTGTGTGTGTGTGTGTGTCCAATATCAGAAAGAAAGGATTTTTATGAGCAAGAGTGACTCCTTTGTCGGCTCTTTCAACGCTTCTCACCTAAAGTCTTCAGCAGGTGTTGCGCCAATCTCAGTGGCGACAATTCTAACATATCGCCACTCCGAACAACTCAGTTGACGCCATTTGTGATGCGTATTTTGCAAGCACAAAGGAGACTAAGATTTGAAAAAAATTCACTCAACGTTGCTTACTCTTTTTGTGAATCTTTACTGGTTGAAGTGGGTCTGGGAAATACCGAATTAACTTAGATTGCAGAGCTGTTCGGATCGGCATTTAATCTGTACCAATTTCAAATCAAGTTAAGTTTCAATATATATTTATATATAATGGCAGGCGTTTTGATAGTCATCATTAGCCCTTTAGTTGACTTCAGGCTTCACAGAGAGGAAGGTACATCGAAATAAATAAGTCTAGAGGGTGGGGGGGGGGGGGGGGGGGGGGGGTGGAACAGAAGATTGTTTCAAAGATGGAAAAGAGATAGACACAAAGGTAGAAAAAAGCGGAGTGAGTACTGTGAAAGTAGTTGAATATGGCATACAGTGGGGTGATAGTAGTTAGAAGTGAGTAATCAACTGTCAGTTAATAGACTTTTTTGCCGTATGAATATACGTTGCCCAGAGTGCACCACGTGGAGGTAAGTCTATCGCACACCCCCAAGTTTCAATATGTATAATTAAATCGAAACATCAAAACTGTTTGGTTTTCGAAGTTTGCACTGGTGAAATCAGGAAGGATAGACCGAAGCATGAATGCTACCTAATTGATACACTCAACAGGCGGTATATGAGTTTCATTGTAATATATTCACCGAGAGGAGAAAACGTGGATTGGGGGATTTTCTCATCTCCTGAAAATCGATATACGCATTGTGGTTTGGAGCATTTTGCTTTCTGGTTAGTCAATAATTGCGGCACACAACACAATGACAGGGTCGAGTAAATTTGATTGGGTCGCCTAACAGTGGGGAGGGGGGGGGGTCACACATTAGGATTAGCAACATACACCAATAGCGAACTTCCCTTGAAATTAAGCGGAATAATGGTCAATAAAGTGACAACGAATAAGACAGTGTTTAAATGCATATATTATTAATATTAATTAAAATAAATATAGCTGAGAAAACAAGGTATTTCAAAAGTTAATGTCCAAGGCCTTTTACGAATTTTGATTGGGATTTGAGACATCTCCTTTTTCATGTTCTCCGTCCTTTGCAGTTTCAGAAACAGCAGCGTCAGTGACGGCAGCAGCAGCAGCAACAGGACTTTTGGGTTTCGATGAAGAGGGCTTTGGTGAATCTTCATTAATTTTCTTCCCCTGTTGTTGGTTCATTATTCTCTCTTGAAGAAAAGTGGTAAAGTTTTCTGACAGATGTTTTCCAAGCTCGTGAAAAATACACAAAACCTCATCAGGATGTTTCCTTCTACTTGGTGGATAGTTTTTGGTTAGAAATTCAAGAAATAAATCAGTCCATCGAGCCAACTCTTGTTCACTCTGCTTCTCTGCTTCAAGGTGCTTGAACATCATATCATCAACTTTTGTTTTAATGGGGCCTATCAGTTTCAGCTATCATTGAAATCAATTTAAATAATCAAAAATTAATTAACAAGAACAAAAATGAAATCAATAACACAAGACCCTGCATAAAGCTAAATTCGTCCAAAATAATTTTATCTCGTGTAAATTTTAAAAATAACGCCTGGTAAAAAATCAAATTTTGCTATTTTGTTAATTTCTTCTCACCGTAGATAAATATTTGATGATTACTTTTGAACTCAAAACACGCGCCCTCATAAAATACTTCAAGCTACTTTAATCCAAAAAAATTTTAAATATCAAATCTCTTGAAGCTGGCCACAAAATGAGAGGCCAAAAGTTCAATGTCCATCAGTGGACTTCCAGTGAAGAGATTGGCCAGCCACACTCGTTGAGTTTGGCAGAATTCTAGTTTCTCAACATAGAGGCTCAGTTATCATACCCCCCCCCCCCTCCTCCCTCCACCTCCTAGCATATGCGCTGAAAGTCGTTTTCCAAAATTGGATTTGGAAAGTAAATATTAAAAGACTGAAGTGGTACATACGTAGTAATCTGTGAATTCGGGGTCAATATTTTTGTACTCCTTCGGTAATTCATGGTGACCAAATGTGTGCATATCAATAACTATCTGCTGAAATTGTGTTGTGAAGTTCATGTCTTTGCAATTTATACCATTGTAAAGTCGATCGTACCTTTCCTCGTGTTCACCATTCACGGTAAATGTCCACGTTATAGTGCTGTCGGGATAATTAGTCTACAAAGGGGAGAATTCCGCTGTTTCTTTTAAATGGCATATGCATGCAGTAAATAGATAAATAAATAAATAAAAACATATATTACCGGTACTTTGACATCACAAAAACAAGTTTCGTCGGATGAAAGAAATGTGAACGAAAAGCCGTGCGCCCTTTCTGCACAAATTTTAAATCTGCTGAAGGGTAGAGTGTCTAGAATTGCCTTTGCTTTTTCGTATTCTTCTCGAAACTTTCTATTGCCGACCATCCTTTACAGCCTTGACGACAAATTAAGTGACTTCTGGTTGGATAATTTTTAATTTCCAATTCAGGTTCACAAAGCGATTACCAGCAAGATTTGAATAAGAATAAAAGTCTTAATAACCATTCATTGGAGTAAAATTTAACCTCTTACGAATTAGAAATCTTGTGCCTAGCTGTAATCACTTCCAATATCTATTTTTGAATTTGAAAAAAAGAGGCAGGACAACGAATAACAATCAGTAATATTGATAATCAATAAAGCACCTTGACTAGCAGATACATTGCTATTAGGCTATAATTAAGAATAGGACTCTAAGTATTTAAATCTGAGTGTATGGAAATTTTGCATCACTTGGAGGTAAGTCTATCGCACACCCCAATTGCGTTATAATCAAAGCTGGAATATTGGCGAGGCGTTTGAACACCCTTTGCCCGCCAATAAGACATTTTAATGATCCGAAATAAGTGTACCGGAAATCATTAAGATGCCGAGCATTCATGGGCGACTATTCGCTACGCACTTCAAATTGGAGTCAATTTTGGTGGCCATTTTTCCCCGAAAGAGGTAAATCATGGGTGAATGTTCTTTTAACCTTCTACAATATTGCAGTCCAATCAGCGACCAAGTTGGTTTCTGCACTCATTGTCTCTTCTTCCTCCATTTACTTTACTTATCCCCTCAAATGACCCAACGGAGCCGGAGTGTCCATACCAGCCCTCCAGGCGCAGTAAAAGTAGAATCACTATCAAATCAAGAGTTTTGGAAAGCAGAAGAGTGGATGTGTCAACAGAGGTGAAAGGGTTATAACTATGAATGCAAAATTACATTATACGCTTAGTTAATTTTGAAGCCTAAATGTGGGGGGAGGAGGGGAGTATGTGATCACTGCACACTCGAAGTAACAACGAAAAGCAAGGGAAGTGGCCTGATTAACTGGCTTCATACCTGATTACCGGGGTGCGCGATAGACTTACCTCCACGTGGTGCACTCTGGGCAACGTATACTCATACGGCAAAAAAGGCTATTAACTGGCAGTTGACTTCATTCTACCATGATCTGACTGGTTGTCATATTCCACCACTTCCATAGTACTCAATTTACCTTTTTCTCCCTACATCCGTGATTCACTCTTCGTTCCCCTTCCCTTCGAATTTTTGTGGCTTCAGTGTTCTTCCTTTCTGTGAAGCCCGATGTCAACTGAAGACCTAATGATAACTATCATAAAGCCTGCCATTTGTTATAAATAAATATGTAATGCAAGGAAAAAGTGAGAGAAAAAAGTATAATGAGGATGATGCCACTCAATGGATAAGGTCTGAAGAGGATATTGCTTTTGCTTGTTTTCTTTGAGAATTGGGAAAGAAATGAAGTGGATTCTGTGGAATGGTCTTTACTGATACACTGCTATTTGATGCTACATTAGAAAAACTTTCAATCCTGAAATTCTTCTAACTTTTTATCCCACTGATAATTCACGCAATCCCCTTCACCTTACATAAGCATAATAAATCTCTCTGACTTGCAGAAATAATACATAAGCTAGGAAAATTTTATTCGTGATAAAAATACAAAATTATAATTTTATTCAGTGGGAAAGTGGGTTATTTTGTGAAGGGCTAAAGTTCGTGATTGGCAGAATCCTTTTCCGCAAATTTCACACGCGAACGGCTTTTGGGTACTATGAATGTATCTAAAGCAAAAAAATGAAATTAACCAAAGTAAAAGTTAGTGCTACTTAAAATATATAAATTTCGACAAAAAGACAAATTTTTATTATTACTTTTCATGATACAACAGTAAATTTTTCCAAAAATCCTCCATAAATCAAAGTAAGTCGATCTAATGGAGAAAAGATCACTGGAGCTCTATCAAGCTTGAACTTGGACGCACGCTAGTAAACAAATATCTCATTGTTCGAATATCTGGATTTGTCCCCTGTTTCATCATGAGTCTATAAACTCAGCTGTTGTCTTATTGACCACTGAAGAGATTTGGATCCTCTATTAACCATGATGCAATAGTTAAGATACCAAAGGGTAATAATGTCCATCACGCGTTTGTTACAGAAAAACTCATTTTTGGAATCTAATACCTATAAGTGAATGCAAGAAGTTGTGAGCTATTGCCAAGACTTAGTCGAATCCAGAGATTGAAGTCAGATGTCTCTTGCGATATTCAGACCCATTTTTAGGTCCTTTACTGAACCACTTTGCCGGCCACAGTGTTCGAATAAATAAAAGTCAATTTTTAGTAAGTTTGTTCGATTTTGTGGAAGGAATCTTACTTGTGATCTCGTAGATGATCCTGCCTTCGGAATGCCCTCCCGCAGATATCGCAAGGAAATGGTCGTTCGTTCGTATGTGTCCTCTCGTGTATGAGAAGATTGTAGGATTTGGTGAACTCTCGGCGACAGAATCGACAGATGTACTGCTTCTTTGGTCTATTGGAATAAGAATTCAAATTTTGGTTGCACTATTATATTTCATTTATTTACCTTCTTTTTGCAGGCGTGTGCTTTAAAAAGGACGAATTTAGAACATGCAATTTTGTTGAAATGCATCCTTGGCGATCGTTTGAAGCATTCACAGCTTTCGCATCCAAATGATCATCTGAAAATGGGAGGCAAGAGTCGACAAGCTTTCGAAAGTCGAAGTGGTTCACTTCCTCTGAAGTTGGGAAAAAAAGAATATAACTTTTTATATTTGATGAAATTGGCACAGTGACACTTTTCAGAATCTGAATATTTCATTTGGGTCTCCCTCACATACCGCTTCAAATTAAACCAACTAAATTTTGCGCATTTAAATTGTCTGGTCAGGGGGTCATTGTCACCATTTGAGGGGGGGGGGGGCGGGAATCGATGTTTACAAAAATTATTCGTGTGTTTTGCGGAAGTTGTTTATAGGAAGAAATAATTCTCGAAATTATGCGTGAAAAATCCGAGAAGAGATGATTATATAACTTGATTATGGTAGAGAGAGAGGCCAGCCTAGATCTACTCTAACGCCAAACTCTTTATCTATATCCCCTAGTTTAATAGAATTAGTCAGGCCTTTGGTTACTCCCACCAATGGAATTCCATCACTTATTCTTTTGTCTTATATACAAGTACATTGATCTCTGCGCTATGAGCTCATACTTATAGGTTAATTGACGCATTCAACGAACTCTTTATTTGACCTGACGGGGTGTGTGCTAGACTTACCTCCACGTGGTGCATACTGGGCAACGTATACTCATACGGCAAAAAGTCTATTCACTGGCAGTTGACTTCTGACTTCAAAACACCATAACCTCACTGTATGTCATATTCGACTACCTCCATAGTACTCACCTCACCTTTTTCACTCTACCTATGTGTCTGTCTCTTTTACATCTTTGAAATACTCTTCTGTTCCCCTCCCCTCCCCCTCTCGATTTTTTTTCACTTTGATGTTCCTTCTTTTCTGTGAAGCCTGAAGTCAACTTTCAAAATGCCTGCCATTTGATATAAATTATTTGACTTGACTAGTTGACCTCGCACCTACCACTCCTGGGCAAACAAAGCAATTTAACTAGCTGTGCATGACCTACATGCCAACAGTGATGAGGGGAGTTGAAGACATAAACAAACTTTAGAAAAGATCTTGGAACAAAATACTCTCCAACTATGCAAAATCTAATGTTAATTAGGAAAGTTAGCAACGTAAACTATTAATGATGACATTGTATCAAGGGAAGATATTTGATCAAGCCATTGATTTACATTTTTACATAACGTGCATTTTGAAAGTTTTTTATAACGTGAAAATATCAGATAGTCCAGCACAAATCCACTTCTGCAATTGGTTTGGTTGATAAATTTGTCAATTCGATTAACGTAAGTCAACGTTCAAAATGTTTACCCTGCTATTGGACTGTAGTGGAGTATAAATAACCTAAAGTTGTATAACGGACCAAAGAGGCAGATCTATCGGTTAGCAAACTCTTTCTCTTTTCCACATAATCACACGCATTAAACCGGATCCATTTCGTAGAATTTGAATATTAAGGTCTTATGCCCAAAATATTGAAGATTTGAAATTCGATACTCCCACGAATCAAGCACTGAAAGACTTGATTTCGTTCCCCTTCCTTGCTTCATTTCATACTGAACATATGTTCTTAACTATTTATTCCCTGAAAAGTTGTATTTCAAATCTCATGGCCAAGATTTGTGTAGTGATATGAAAGAAGATGAACTTCGTATGCTGATTTCAGCACATTCTGATAAACAATTTTGATTAGTTAAATAGTAACGTAAGTGTAACCTTTTACAATATATTGGGGGGGGGGGGTAGATTTCACTATGTCCTATTAAATTTCAATGAAGCATATTGTTAACTTTTGATGCCGCATAAAACTAAGCCTTAACAAAGAAAAACAGATGAAAAACATACCACTTCGAGAAGTATGGCATATTGGATGGCATGTTTCCTGATAAATCGGTCGATGAAAGGCATATAGCAGTTTCCAAGGTGAAATGCCAATGTTTAAGTTTGACACGATTTGGAGAAGTTCCTGTGGTGGGGGGATGTAGAAAGCGGGTGGATGGATCAGAGAACGCTGAATGATCTGATTCCAGTTGTTCGTCATTTGAAATTTTAATGTAACTCTAAGACGAAATGTGATTTCATAATTAATGGGATGATGCTAATAGGTCAATGTGACACGGAAGTGCGCCGATTGGTAGCTTCCAGCGACAGTATCTCGCGCTCGACACTGATTGGCCATTAGCCGGTCTGCAAGTGGTTCTACAAGTTTAAAAAGGAAACATATTTGCAAAATGTGTCTCTCCTTTAAAAGCTTTTACGTTTTTATTATTTTGATAAATTTAGAATTCACTTTTAAAAGAAAAACTTATTAATTCTATTAAAAGTAAGATTTTGACTGCAGAATAATAGTTACATAATTATGATTCTCTTCAACTGAAGATCTGTTTCTAAAAAGTTAAGTTATTGAGTTCCACTTACAGACATTTCTCATCTGTGCGCATTTTGTTTAATTTCGCGATTTTAAAACTTGGTAAATGGACTTGTTGCTTAGTTACATTTAGGAAAATCATCGATTTGAAGCTAACAAACTAGATTCAATTGAGAACTATGCGAATTGGTCAATAGGAGCTGTCTAAATTTTACCAATAATAAAGAAATTTAAATTTTAACATATTAATAAGGAATTTGAAAATAGGATTCGTTTCTCTTTAATTAGTCAGCAATTTAAAGCCCTGCTCTCTAAGGTCTAGTCAGATTCCTCTTTACTTCGACCTTTTCACGGTAAATCACTGCAAAATTTCGTTCATTAATTAAATGCAAAATCTTTTTTTATTGAAATGAACGATTTTAGAGAATATTTAAAATAAAATGCACAAACAAAAGCCGGTGGCAACAAAGTGGCCTCAGTGTAATAAATTGGGGTTGATGCCAAATTGTCATTTTAGTACGTAATTTGTAATGTGGCAATTTCAGTAATGACCATTTGCTACTTGGACCATTTTTTCGCCCAGAGAAGAAGACTTTCATATTCAGAACTCCATGAACCTTAAGCGGTAATGCCATTTTATCGATAATATCGGGTTTTTTTGTCAAGATTCGCTTGACAGGTTATTTCTATCACGAGAATTACAAAAGTTGACATTTTGATTGATTTAAGTTTTAATTGGCATGAGGCATTAACGACTGCTCTAACTTTATAAAGTTTTAGTTGCTGACGTGGCTGTAATGTCAGATAAAGTATCATGAACCGCGGAGCAAAATTTTCATAAATGAAACTCAAAGTTTTAACATTTAGCGAAGTGAGTGTAGATATATATGGGGTGTGCGATAGACTTACCTCCGCGTGGTGCACCCTGGGCAACGTATACTCTTACGGCAAAAATGTCTATCAAACGACAGTTTACTTCTGACTTCAAAGAGCCATGATCCCATTGTATGTCATATTCGACTACTTCCACAGTATTCCCCTCACCTTTTTTTTCTACCTTTTCCATCTTCCTCTTTGAAACACTCTATATTTCAACTGTCAAAATTTTAGGGGCAGATATGAGAGACACAACAGTCCACAGACAAACAAAACACCTGAGGATGCGGGTGATGCAACACATAGCAACCCCTTTCAAACAAAAATTGCTACATGTGGGACTCAAAAGGGGAAATAAGTGGTGCACGGTCCCATTTTGTAACCACTGTAGTTGACAACACAGCATTCGCAATTCTCGTCTCACTGGGCAGATTGTCGGCCCCTCTGAACGGCAATGCTGAAGGGCTGTCAGTGGGAATTGTGAAGTGGTGACAGCTTACCCACTTACACATACAATCTCCAGATACGTGTTATGTAGCACATGGTAACCACTGAAGTAGCAACCCGTGAGAATTGAAGGTGGGTGGGTGGGT
>UZAE01013088.1:0-18181 GCA_900617975.1 Rodentolepis nana | reverse complement strand
GCAAGACAGGCAAAGAGACGAGAGAAAGGAATGAGCTGTTCCAGAAAGTCCGCATAACCCTCCTAAAAATATTAGTTAGTTCATTAGAAATGGTTTTTTTCAATTTCACGTGTATTAAAGAAAATTAGGATACGTATTCCACTCAACGCTCGTCCAATCAGATTGGCTTGACGCCAAGAAGTGTGTTTACACCTTCGCTGCTTTCTATTAATACAATTGAAGCTGATCTTCCTATCATTACCGGATTATTATTGAAGACCAGAACCAAACAGATCTTAAATCGCTAGAATTAGTTCACTCGATGCGAAAAAAATGCTGTGCAAACTAAGTTGAGATTTGCTACACCATGCCATAGTGAAATGTAAATGAGACACATCGATCTTATCCAAATTAGACTCTTAATCAAGCGTAGGCCAAGAGAATGCCAAAATGCACTTCATTACTGCCCAAATTTCCAAATGTGCGTCAAATTAAAATGGAATTTTTCTGTGCTGATATTTTCATTCAAGTTGGGGGTAATTTAATCATATAGGTAGCCAACGTAAAGTGAGGTATTGAGTTGATTTATATAATATATTTTTAAAAAAACCAAAAAATAGGAAAATTATTATTACTCTTATATCTAGCGTTAATTACAGTAACCATTTGCTACATATAAAGATATAAGGTTTACAGCAAAAAATTTGTCTCACATGTCGTGCATTTTCTAGTTACCTTCACTTTTAATGCAAAATATTCAAGGTGATTTGTTTAAATCATTTGCTATAAGTGTGGATAAATTAAAACGCCTGTTATCAGTCCAAAAATGCAAAAGTGGCTTGATGACCCTACTCTACAAGGCTTTATTGACATATAAGTGCCTTTAAGTAATTAACTAGGATTAATGATAGGATTAGTGATAATGATCGTCTGGACCTCGTCATCTAATCGCCTGGACCAGACAAAGACGTAGCATTCCGATTTAGAGGGAGAGGAGGGGGGGGGGGAGGAGGGGGAGATAGTGAAAATCAAGCCAGCTAGAAAACAAATCGCCACATGGTACGGTATGAGTGAGCTTGATCAGTACCCCCCCCCCGTTAATTAAAGTTGGTTTATCAGTAGATTGACCTATATTCTTTGCCTCTACTACAACTAAGCATTGCAACACACTTAAGACAACTGAGAATAAGATCATCCTATTACTCTCCCGTCTTTAAAATTTAGGCTCAAGGGAGCCGGCAATTTCTTTATAGAGAAAGAAGAGAACGCCCACACAAGTCGGTTGGATGCTAAACGAAACATATTTATGACCTTGAAATGTGCAAACGGGCCAATAACATAAGCAGGAGGGAAATATAGGAGTCACAGAAATTAAAAGCTTTCTCCCTAAAGGGAAAGTGCTTTTCTGCCTTGATAGGCCCAATTGGCCAGTCAATTAAAGTAATTAGTGTCCAAAATTCAAGCATAGAGACAATAGACTCCCGAGGACAAATTGGGAGTACGTATTACTTGTTTAACACTGGTCAGACAATTTATCCCCTCTCGTTAACAGTAAACGAACCAAAACATTCAGCTTTCCTTTAAGAAAAAGAAATGGATCAGGTCACTAGTATTTCGGCGGGGGTCACCATATAAATCGGGTGGTCGAACCTCGTGGTTTCAAGGTGAAATTCTCAGCGAATTGCGAACCCCGTCTTCCCACATTTAGCGTTGTCGAGGCTGCTTTTAATAACCGCCTCATCTCTGTATGTTATTGATTAATGAATAAAAATTGCTTTAGCTACTGTTCCAATAGTTATAAGAAAGAAATAGAAATGGGTTAACCCCCCCCCCCCAGGCCCCAATGACAAGTTTTTTATGGCATTCGTTTTTGGAAAGGATTTGCCATTATTGAAATTGTTGACTCCGATAATTTCTACTGATATCGATCTCTGTTGTGGTTTACCACTAATACACAGAGCCCTATGGGTTGTTAGACCGAAACTCATCACAATTTTCGGAAGGTATGTGATGAGTGTCTCGCATTTGAGAAGAGACCCCTGAATGGGCATTTCCCCAGTTCAAAATAAATCTTTTTCTAAGACTCATTACAACAGCAACTTAACTTCATTAAAATGGAGTGGTTTCCGATTCCAAATGGCAACTTTTCTTACTTCACTCATGACCTTGAAGGTTGCGCTTCATTCAAAAGCAGGTGTGACGGCCACTCCATGACGTAAGCTATTTTTTAGAATTCAACTCCCAACTGTCGTACACACTGAAATCGATCGCTTGCACTCCCAGACTGTCTGCTTTTTCTCAACAAGTGCAATTTTCTTCCTATTTATACAACCATGCACACCCTTGCCCTGTTCGTTATGTCTACTGCAACCACACATGACCACCACCCCCCACCCCACCCCGCTCCCCTCCTACAAGTCCCAGTTCTCAAGACATATAATGCACTTCATTGTCTCGTATTCGTTCTCAACCTTGTTGAAATAATGAAATTAGGTAGCAAGGGGGGAAACCAGAAACTTCAGCTGCTTATCAGCCTTCTACAACATTTGTCCCCAGGATCATCGAGTTCTTCTACAAACTCCAAGTGTGCGTTTACAATTGAATCGATAAAGAAAAAAAAACTTGCATAGTCACAGGTGGATTGTAGAGCTTTGAGCAGACAACTGACAGTATCGTCAAACTCAGAAGTGAGAAGTTGAGAATAAAGGAGATGACGATGCAGACTTTGACGTTGTTTGAGAACCAACACCACAATGTGGCAGGCCCAGGTGTTCACTCGTGTGCCATTTAAAGGGAGACTGTGTTGGGTCAAAGGTTGAAGGACCTGAATAGAGAAGTAAGGAGAAGAAGATGAAGTCAGTAAAACACGTAGACACCTTTACGTTTGTTCGAAAAGAATAAATATTGATTTCATGACAGTTAACGCTATTCTCCTTTTATTTTTCATTTGATGGATCTCTAAACTATGCTAGACTGAGTAGGAATTTTTCTGATGACTGAAGAATAACGGAGTCTAACGGAGTGTACTTGACTGTGAAGTTTTTGACTTAGCCAAAATGACCACATAAAAGTCAGCACAAAACATATATTGATTGATAGAAGGGGGTGTGCGAGAGACTTGCCTCCATGTGGTGTAACCTGGGCAACGTATGCCCATACGCCAAAAAGATTTATAAACTGGTAGTAGACTTTTCACTTCAAATTACCTTCACCCGACTGTATGTCATAGTCCACCACTTCCCACAGTACTCACCTCACCTTAGCTCTTTCGCTACCTTTGCGTCTGTCTGCCTATTTTACACATGTGAATCACTCTTCTGCTCCCCCCCCCTCTAGGCATTTTCTGACATTGTGATCCTCCGCTCAACCATAGGTCATAAATCCTGACATTTGATAGAGATAAATACTAATCGATAGGCGTTATTGGCATAAGAATGAAGCTAAATTAATAACCAAATTATGCGACTAAAAAAAGGCTTAAAGACTGACAATTAACTCGCTCTCTCCCCCTCTATTCTAATTGGGTAAAAAGGGACAAGAATGCCCTGAGTGTGACATCGTGTCAATCAATAGAGGAACAACTTAAACACGTGATGAAATAAAAAAACATCAGAAGTTCTGTTGAACAAAACTGCTGCTTCCAAGTCCAATTAGGAAGGGAGCAGCAAATAGGGGGGAGAATAATATTTCCCAACACCCTAATTAGACATATCTGCCATTGGGATTGGCCGTTCTCTTTACTAGGTGTCACTGGTTGAAAACGAGTCAATGACCGCACGCACGCACGCACACACACACACACGAGACCCAAATTAAAAATATTAACAGAAGCAAAAGCGTAGATTATTACCAACAAGGAGATCTGATCATCACTTAGATCAAGTCCATCCGATCTCGCTATCTCATTTCCAAATCGATCTCGGGCCACAATCGCTCTAGATGGTCCAGCAACAGGATTACCCCCGTCTTCCTCTTTCTTTGTTTCTCCTTTGAATGTAGAACAACATCTCCAGAATAGAACTCCCCTCAAAAGTCCCACCAAGAGGCACATATTTCTATCCGCAGTTCCAGAGAGTCCAAAAGCCCCGTCGGGTGAACAGACACCCAGAGCATCCATCCCTATAAACTCGTCTTCACTCGACGACTCACCACAACTGTCATTAATTTGTCCATCGCCTCGATGGCTACCATCTGCACTGTTCTGAGGTTCTACACTCTCAGCACAATCTCGAGGATAGTAGTAAAGATGATCACTGCGGACTTCCTTACGATTCCGACTACGGAAGAGACCGTCGAGAGTGCGTGAGCCACTTCTATACTGAGCAAGATGACAGCGAGAGTAGGGCTGGGAGAGATGTGAATAGATGGAGATGAGAGAGAGCGGATGCGACTCCGATTTCACTGCAATGGCAAATAGAAAAAAAAGACCTTGAATTACTAGTTCAGCACCGTTAGAATACCAACTCAATTATTTTCACTGCAAGCAATCGAAACTCATAAACTTTATCTTTACTGGATAATCAATTATTGATGTCCATGCTCGAACTTGAATAAGTAAGCACGGCATCTATGCAATTACTAACTGACGTGGTGGTCAATCATTTATCAAGCTTCCTATTTCGCATTAAGCAATCGTAATTTCTTAATAAGCAAATAGTCTTTGAAAAATATGTTGACAACCATTTTTTTCCAGAGGTGGTGTCAGTTTTAGAATTTGTATAAATAGGCAGCTGAGCATTTACAAAATGCATTAATTACGGTACCTGGGGGTGAGGGATAGACTTACCTCCATATGGTGCACCCTGAGTAGCGTATACCTCATGCAGAAAAAAAGTCCATAAACGGGCAATTGGCTTTTGACTTCAAACTACCATGATTCGACTATATGACATATTTGACCACTTCCACAGTGCTCATCTTACCCTTTTCTTCTACACTTGTGTCTGTGAACCACTCTTCAGCCCCCCCCCCCCCCCACGCCTCGACATTTTGGGACTCTGATGTTCCTCCCCTCCGTGAAGCCCTAAGTTAACTAAAGGGCTAATTACAATTATCATAAAGACTGCCATTTGATAGAAATACATTTGCTAAATTAATTACAATACCTTGACACTTGGAGGAGCAACTAATTCCCTATTAGTAATCCACTCCTTCAAAGTTCGTAGCACTTAGCATCTCTCAATGAGAAACGATGAATCTGAAACAGTACACCTTTACTCTCCACATTAACTCCTTCATTCAGGGGTGTGTAATAGACTTATCTCCACATGGTGCACCCTGGGCAACATATACTAATACGGCAAAAAAGTCTATTAACCGGCAGTTGAATTCTGACTTCAAACTACCATCACCCCACTGTATGTCATATTCGACCCCTACCACAGTACTCATCTTACCCTTTCTCTGCCTTTGTGTCTGTCTGCCTCTTTTACATCGTGAATCGCTCCTCTGTCCCCCTCTCGACTTTTAGTCACTTTGATGCTCCTCTTCCTCACTGTGAAGCCCGAATTCAGCTAAAGGGCTAATGATAACCATCAAAATGCTTACCATTTGAAAAAAAACTCCCTCGTTCATTATGACGGGAACAAAGAACTTCAGACGATAAGTGAGAAGAACATAACACTTTGTGGACCATTAGCTCACATTTTCAGGTCAACAAAGGTCATACTGAGGTGGGAAAAAAGACACTTGAACGAGTATTTCAATTCATAAACAAGTTTTCCTTAGCATAAAAGAGTATCTACAAACTGTAGTAACAATGGAACAAAAAGTTGTGACAGGAAGCTGATCGCACGATGTCTCATATATATATTATTTAAAAATTAAATAAAACACTTTAATACTATTTTCACAATTCGCTATTTCCTATTGACACCCTCCTTATATAAAATCGGATAAATTCGAAATTTCGATCAAATACTAGTTGACATTAGTAGGACATATATTTTCGCTTGGGGGAAATTGGTCGGCAGAAATTTCAACCAATAAAAAAATTAGATCCAATGTGGTTTAATTTTTGAATTCTCGTTGTACAAGAATGCTAAGTGGTTTATTCGTGTTCCAGAATTTTGACTACGCAATTACTTGCCTGGGTTTGCAAGCATTAGCTTCTCTATGACTTTAAGGGCCTCTTGACTAACCGATTTCAATCGGTTTGATTGGTATTATCCAATCGAACCACCATTTCGTTCCAGGCTAAGAAGGCAAATTGATTTTAAAATAATATGCAAGAGCACAAACAAGATAGCCAAGCACTTTGAAATTAAATCAAATTAGAATATTCAGGAGTTAAGTTGCTAAATTAACTAATTGCTCTTCAGTCTTGCAAGGCTAAATATTTCCAAACCTCTTTTAGAACTGGGCACATAGTTAATTCTTATTATAGATCAACTCCTCATGATCCCTAATTTAATGTTAAATTATTTATTCGATTAGTTAATAGCGAAAGATACTATAGTGCTTTGTACTTTAACGTTTGTGGCTCTGAAACAATTGCCAATTAGGCTAAGTTTTCACAGCGTTGTCATAGATGATGACAATGAAATGTGATAGCATTGCTAAAAAAATTTCAAAACAATTAGGTAACTTAAACTTAGGTAGCTAAGTTGACGAGTTGAACCAAAAAACACCACTGTCAGACGAAAATAAAAATAGCTTGACATTTGAAGGCTAAAGAGATGTGGTAATCAAACAATGTAAAAATTCTTCGTGGAACATTTCACCTCTCTTTTCAGTTCAGGGAAGAGTTAAGAAACACGAATGTTACGACATACTCGGATAAAACTTATGATATGCTAGTAGATTTCTCCTTAATTACATGAGTGGCTTGCAGGAATTGACAGCTGATTGGTTGGCGTCTCTTTAGGTCAAGCATTATAAATAAACAAGTGATTCTAGTAATTGGAGTAATTTTATCCCAATATATAAATAAATTTTATGTAGTTATTAAGTGGTAAAATCCACAAACTATGAAAATTCGTGGCGTTCAATCTTTTTTTTCCAATTTGAATATTCTCAAATAGAAAAAATGAGAACCCACTCCATAAGACCCTAAATTTGTTTATTTTAAGGCATAATAAATAATAAAATTCCAAATAAATTGTTTAGTTTGCCGTAAATATAATCTATATTTTCGTTTACTTAATAGCTTCACAAAGCACAGATATGAAAAAGGCCGTAAAATTGTTTACCTACACAAATATGCTATAAACGTCTTCGTTTTATTGAAAAGCAATAATAATTTAAATGTTTGCGAACACAGCTGTGTTGTATTAAGATCGTGAATAGATCATTTCTTCAACTCAATCATCTTTGGAAGAACTCGAGACGACAGAACCAATCATTAGAGGTGAAAAAAAAACCCGACCATAAGCAAAAAGTACCAAAAAAGCTATTTCATTAAACCGGCTGACGAATTGTGAACTTCGCACCTTTGAACATAACTTGGCAGCATACCATTGAATACCAAAAAATCAAAAAGAGAAAAAAACGTTATCAAGGCCTCTGGGATTCCCCATAGTTAATATTCATTGGATTTAATGATGACTAATTTAACTTGCTTCGTGCAATTAAAAATCGAACTTGTTTTGCCATTATTAACAATAGCATAATGTCACTATTGTGTTGGCAGTTAAGAAGAGAAATTACTTTCCAACTGTAGGAGGTAACAACAACTAATCAGTTTGTCTTAACTATCAATACCACAAGTTGTAAATCAATGAAGTAACTTCGAAGTAAGGATTATATGGTACAATTAGATGTGACTAAGATGGCAAGTCTTTTTTGCAGGATATCTCAGCTAGAACAGACTCTAGTGCAAATCTTGGTTTCCCCTCCAATGAATAGGCCCATATCCGCATTTTTTTCAATCGACCATGGGAGGATGAGGCACAATTGTCAGCCAAGAGAATTAAAAGAAGCGAACCTGGAACCACATCAATGTATAAAAGAGGTGTACGATGTAAAGTAAGTACTTCAAAGTAATGGAACGCACTCGTGATTTCAACTCTGCGTACACTATTCGGAAACACGAATGCGGACCTATAACCGCGGTCGAAGGGGTTCAGGATTATTACTTCTTCTCTAAACACTGCTCTTGGTAATAATAAGGCACAATGAGGAAAAAAATATATTCCATTTTACTATATTCCTCCCCCCCCCCACCCCACCCCCTCCCTGCTCCTAAATCAGCTCCACATGTGATGCTGAGTACTGGGAATAATTCAACACTATGCTATGCTGCAAATAAAAAAGAAGTATCCCGTTGAAGCGCTGAAGACCAAATTCTACCTTACTTAATCCGGGGTGTGCGATAGACTTACCTCCACGCGGTGCACCCTGGGCAACGTATACTCATACGGCAAAAAAGTCTATTATCCGGCAGTTGACTTCTGACTTCAAACTACCATGACTCACTTGGTTGTCATTTTCGACCACTTCCACAGTACTCATTTTACCTTTTTCTCCACCTTTTAGCCTGTTTCTTTTACATCTTTAAACCACTCTTCCGTTCCTCCCTATCGACTTTTTTTCACTTTGATGTTCCTCCTCCCCTCTATGAAGCCCGTAGTCAACTAAAGGGCTAATGATACCTATCAAAACGCCTACCATTTGATATAAATAAATACCCTACTTAATCCAATTTCCTTGACATAATAAATTCAAACACAAAAAGTAATTAATAATTGCATTGATCCACTGACAAAAAAGGTAATTATAAGTGGTTGCAACTCTTTATATACAAGTAGGGAATGGCATTGTAAAATTATAACATAAAACCAGAGGTAGAGAAGAAATAACTTACTACTTTTAAATGTCTCAAACGCGATAGGCACATGATAGATGACAAAAAAGAGAATTTTGAGCGAGAAACGAGCGACCTAAAGACAAATAAATGTAGAAAAAAAGGAAGTTAGTAAATATTAATACAAAAAAATATAAATTATGTAATTCCATAAACTACGACTGCAAAAAAAGAAGGTTGGAGATATGTGTTGGACATTGCATAAAAAAAAAGATTTAAATTGAGTTAACTAATGCGAGCTAATTAAGAAGAGCGAATGGATTACTTAAGGTGTCAATTTACCTGAACCTATACTGGTATTTATAATTACTTTAATGGGGTGTGCGATAGACTTACTTCCACGTGGTGCATCCTGGGCAACGTATACTCACACGGTAAAAAAGTCTATTAACTGGCAGTTGACTTCTCACTTCAAACTACCATCACCCCACTGTATGTCATATTCGACTACTTCCACAGTACTCACCTCATCTTTTCTACCTTCGTCTTTGAAACACCCTTCTGTCCCCTCCCAGTAGACTTTTTTTCACTTTGATATTCCTTCCCCTCTGTGAAGCCTGAAGTCAACTAAAGGGCTAATGATAACCATCAAGATGCCTGCCATTTGATATAAGTAAATAATTACTTTAATAATTGCCTTAGCGATAAAGTTCTCCCCTCTTCTGCGTATTTGTTTCAAGTGGGTGCTAGTCAAGCTAGTTGAATATCAGCCGAATTCCAGTGGAGTTGAAGTAAACACAATAAGGTAATTGAGATATGAGAAGAGCTATTATTCAATCTCGAGTGATGCTTTTTACCAGCCCGTTGTGGGAAGACATTCAGGGACCACTTCGATAAGAAAGCCACCTTCAAACGCACGGTTTGCTGTCTAAAAATAGCCAACCACACCGGCTTCGTGATCTACGAATCAAAGTAGATTGGAAAGTAGGTAATATAAGCGCAAACTTTCATTCAGAGTCCAGCGGTGCATAGAGTAAAATATGTAACGAAGAAACAAGGAAATTTAGAAAAACTCAAACAATGCATAATTCAATTTCAACCAATAAAATATCCCCCCCCCCCCCCCCCCCCCCCCCCCCCCTCCAAAACTCCAACTAATTCAAATATCGATTTTTTGAGAAACTTTGTCTAAATAGGATGGATGAAACTTCCGGCTAGAAGCTAGCGTTTTAATCAATCTTTATTGAAACAAAAGGGGTGTTCGATATTCAAATAGTGCAAAATATTACTATCATTACTAAGCCTCAACCGAATTCAAAATAACAGAGATTCCACGAGTTTCGAGATCTGTGAAATTCGCCAGGAAATTACAACTACGAAACAAAAAAAATACTAGCGATATTGTGGTGGTAAGTGGCACAATAAAAGCTCGAGGTGATGTTTCCCAACCTCCACCCTTATCAACAGCCGAAAGGAATTTGTATTGGGCCATAATTACGTGTTAAGTGCATTTGAAATCGGTCACTACATCAAAGAGAGAAAATGAACTGCAAAGTTCGCGAACCCCAGGGTTTGAAACGCGTATTTCATTTTCCTCAATAAGTGACATCGAAACACGTGACTTTCCGGGTGTGATTTTGCCGATAATTTTAATCAATAATACCACAAAATAATTTTTACCAGTGACAATATTCACAAGGTAAGACTGGCATAGAAATTAGTCGAAGATAATCTGGAAAGTTAATAAACCCAACATCAATCTGAGGACGTGAAAGTTATATAACTCTGAGATAAATCCTTAATATTTGAGTACTCTTTGTAATCTATATTTTTTAATTAATTATATTAGGTTCGAAATAAGAAATCAGAAAATAGACATCTTCCTGTCAGTAAAAAGGACATATTTGAAATTAATAACTTTAAATGAACGCAAATAATTTCTCTTACATGTAATTATTTTCAAATCCATTCGATCGTATTGTTGATGCAAAAAAAAGGTGTAAGAACTAAATGAAAGCAAGTAACTGACATTTATGAAACTGGGACATTAAAAATTTAACTTCAGAGACGGATTAAATGATGCAACATTTCTATCCAGTTCAATATAACCTACAGATGTGATATTTGAATGACGGAATAAGAAGAGAATGATGGCCAAACCAAGATTGACAGGCACTTGAAACACAATGATCACTATTAGCCTAAAACTATTTCCTATTGGCTACGCCAATATTGAAAATAAATTGGCATTACAATTATCCTTTCAACTATTCCCTACCGAATGGAAGCTGGTTTCCGTATGCGTATTAAAACAAGCTGTGTGTCTTCAAAATATCATGAAATGCAGGATAAAAAACAAACCAGCTACGTGGTAAACAACTTGATAAACAGCAAAAGAAAGCAACCGAACCTCAAAGCACGAAATAAAATTCATAATAAAAATGAATGCCAGCGTTCGACCAAAGGGAAAATGAATAATATGCACTTCTTGGATCTTCCACGATAGCATGACAGGCTCCCAAACACAGACCAATACAATGATCACATAGAGCTGCCATGTAAATATGCCCCGCCCGGTCGAGGGCGATTCAGGTGAATGTTTAAGCGCAAAATGAACTCTAAAAAGAACCGTATGATAATAAATCGATTTTATTGAGACAGATCTCCCTCTCTCCCCCCCCCCTTACTGGGTATTACACAATTAAAATGGTGGACTCAAGGCAAACCATGGCTTAGTTATTTACCTAGGCAACGCCATTGTTTTACTATTCAGCCTTAAACACAATATATCCGAAAATATTTTACGCAAATAACGAAGGAGGAGAATACAATGAAATTATCAACTATTTACAATTATTTTTTACCTCTAAGATTGGAGACTACGCTAAGAGAGACAATAGAATTGAATTATATCTTATTCAGTAATCTATCAATGCACTGTTATCATTAAATTTACCAATAATTAGATAATTGGATAATTAAATGAACGAAATAATTTTTCCCAATAAAATGGAATAAACTTCGTAATTTGGAGTGAAAGACAGCAATTTTATTTCCTCGAAAATTCAGCATATCGAAGTTTTCAATATTTTGGCAGAAAATATTGCAGTTATGAAAATGATTTACTGGGTAAATTTTTATACAACCTCTCTTGAGAAAGGTTAACGCCTGTAAATTGCTAAGTGATGTTATTGACAATGACAGTTATTGCAGGAAAAGCATCGTTTGATAGTCAGAACTCCAAATTACTGGTTTCTAAAGTTAATATCCCCATTTCAATTCACTTTGAGCTTAAACTTGAAGCACAAACGTAATTTTAACATCTTTGACCTGATTATTTCAGCAAATAAACAGATCGTATCTTTACCGTCCCAGCTCCGTTTTGTCAAGGTCATGTAGTTTGTTTAAAGCAACGCAAGACCTTTTCGTCAGTCTAACCTCTGGAAGAATGGAAGAAAATTGGACCGAGAAAAGCAATTAGTATCGCAGACAGGCACAATCAATCACAAATCCAAGTGACAAATCATGAAATTTGAATTTTGGAATATGAAGTGCCTATTAATTCAATATTTCACAAATCGAATCGGAATTGAATCGCAGTAAAACTAACATTTGCTTTCCCCAACTTCTTAATTCGCAATCTTCTGTCATCTATTTCACTTCGCATAAACCCATTGAAGTTATTTTCGCATGATTATAAAGCATTTAAAAACAACATCTTGTGTGACACATTCAAATGATTTAAACTAGCGCACATTAGCTAATCCACATGACATAATAAATTCCAGTATTTAAGCATAGAATTCAATTTTCTGATATTAAGGTAAAATCGATATTGGTAGACAAACATGAGCCGCGTTGCTATATTGAAATTAATGTACATCTGATGGAGTTAGAGAAATTAGCCGCTGGCCAAAGGTCACGCGATCGATTCTCGTGGGTATATTTGAAGTGACGTGGATGGCTAACCGATCGCATTGTTTACTTTTGATCAGCAAGCCAAAGCTAACTTAATTATTAAGATATGAATTGAAACATAGCGCAATTCCCTCAATAGGTTTTCAAGCATTTCTCGCAAAAAAATATGATTTAGAAGAGAAAAAGGTGAATTGTTAGTTAATTAGTTAGTTGGTGGGAATTGTTAAGGAAGATGATTGACTGGAAAGATTGGAAAATAAGGAAACATGTTGTGCTTGCAGATAGACGTAAGTCACCGAATAAGGAAAATATTTTCAATTTTAGGTATCAATACCTGGTGTGACCCTATAGCCTGCCTCTAAGAGGACATCTTAATAGGGTCAAGGTTATACCCATATTTTTGGCTTCGAGTTTTGCCTCATGACTATAAAAAACCAGCCATTGGGTCTCAAATGTACCACGGTCAGATTCAAGTCAAGGAAATAAGGTAACTTTTGCTAGTCATTAAGTGAAATGATTACTTAAAATCAATCGATATTGGGATACCATAGGATTTGGCATAGAATTAAGAAGAAAAAAAGAGCTAACTAGTTGCACGTAGTTTGTAATGATGGAGAGAATTGTGAAAGTGGTCTGTCCTCAATTCTGGCCATCGCTTGGAACGAACATTCCCAAATATAGGCAGAAGTGCAAACTAATTTCTACAACCTGTCAGCAAATGGCACCTTTATACTCTTCTTTCCATTCACGTGGTTAGTAGTAATTATTCACTGACTGTGCTATGTAAGGAAAAGTTAAAATCGCATGAAGCCAAGAAATGATAGTAATTAGTGGAAGAATCGGCTTATCTCTTTCAAGGGAAAGAATTTCCCCTAATTTTTAGCACTAGCCGACTCTTCAAAGTATGGAAGGAGAGGTAGAACAAAAGTGAGTTAGGAAAAGGTTTATCTATTCAAAAAGAATGGGTTACATACTGATCAGTGGAATAGCTATGAGAAAAGTGGCTTGAGAGAACTTAACATCCTACTAATTCTACTGCATAGAAGTCAACGACGTTGGCTATTACACATAGTGAATATCAAATCAAAATTAAACCCCCCCCCCCTCCTAACCCACCACTGATGGCGTCTGAACACTTAGAATCGGAAATCATAACTGCAAGAAATGATGAAACAAGGGAGTGGAAAAGAGAACGTGATGAAGCCAGCATATCAAAATTCTTAATCCATTTGAAAGCTGGAGGTATCGGATTGACAAGTGACTCAAGGCTACCTTACCAACATTTGATCCCCCAGTTATTTGGCCCCTCTATTCATTGCCTGCTGATATATTCACTTAATTCTGCGCCTGATCTTGCTATTTTAATTTGACCACAATCCAAGCAGATGTAGACATAGCAGAGCTCAGTAAAGTTCACTCAATTCTAATACGCCACTTCTTGACTCCCCCAAATAAAATGGAAAGGAAGCGGTGAAGATAGCGAGTTTCCGTATTAGGGGAGAAGCAATAACCGTGTGGGAGGAGCAAGCGTCCTGTTCTAACCCTTTTTGACGCTCCTAGAACCGTACGACCCCCCCCCCCCCCCACCTCCTTCAAAAAGAGAGCTCCATGCGTAACACAGAAGGTGCTTTTGCCATTTGAAACATATTAAATACGTCTCTGGTCTTCTCCTGAGACCACCGAAATTCATCACGTCGGCGGCATCAGTCAGCTTGCGACACGCGTGAGTGCAGTTGGGTGCATTTTTTTCAAAGGTTAGATATAGGTAGGACAAATATACTGATAGAGAGAGGGGGGCAATACTAACTCTAACCTGGCTCATATACCTCAATTCGTCCTTAGAATACAAACAGAGAAAGGCATATAAACTTGGAACAAAGCATGAAACTGCACAACTTATAGGGCTCCATTTTAGGCAATAATGATGTTCCATTCAACACTAGATGCCTTAGCGCCAAGAGCAAATTAATCGATGCAATGAGAATGGAATTTTGGTCCTGCCATCTCAACTTGCACAAAGAATGAAGAGTAAATACTAGCTTAGGCATATTTAGCTTAGCGAGGTACAATGAAGTTATCTCAACTTAACAGAAAAGTAACTAACATATGGGCTAGATCTAATTACCTCGCTTCTGATAAGAAATATGCGCCTTTAGCCATTACTACAACTCACAGTACAAGCGGTAGACTCCGGACACTGGGCAACTTTGGCCACATCAAAGGGAAGAATCAAACCCCGGTCTTGATTCACAAGGGGGGCATGACGTGGACAAATAGTTGCCATAACACCTCGATGAGCAAAACGGAGTAAGGGCTCAACATTGCGTTCGGCTAGCTTTGAGTCAGTGACCAGAAGGGCGAACAATTTGGTGAGACAGACGAGAGCTGTAGAGCCCTCCTTGGAACCTCTTCGTACTGAGTCGAAAAGAGCCTCGCACAAGCGAATGAGATTGCCTAAGCGTTCGACCGTGAATATCTCCTGTAAAGCGAAAAACCACAACAAAATATTTCACATGAAACAGTTAAAAAAATTCCTTATTAACTAGATAGCTACCCGTTACAAACAGTAAGCCAAACAGACTCAAATAGATCGACTTATCCTCAACGACTAAGTCAGTAAAAATGATCAAGGCTTTCCTTTGAAAGAAAGTGCGAAGTTGCATTGACACAAGGCTTACCAAAGCGGCAGCTCGCTTGAACGCTGGAACAGATTCGAGATCTTGATCCAAATTGTCAGCTTCAAAGAGAGTTTTTAGGAAGAGGAGAATAGCTTCGCGAAGTGGAGGATCGGTGTTTTCGCTACTCAGGTCCACTAAAAGGATGAATATTAGAAGTCATAATCATTCGAACAATAACCTAAGACCTCCATTTCAAATAACCTCTGTTTTGTTTTGTTTCTCCTCTACAAAATTACAGGAAAGACAATTTAACGCTCGGCTTAATTATTAACCCCCCAAAGACTTGATTTAGTGTTTATGGAATGTGGCATTGAAAATTGCATTATGCCAGAATTCGATCGATAACGTAAATTACGCAAAATTAAAAGCGTAGTAAACAAGTATTTAGAACGGTGACCTCATTATTTTAATGGAAGAAATCTTGAGTAGTAGTAATAATAATGGCTTCTCACAAAAACAAGGCAACAAATAACATTACTATCTTGACATCTTACTACACTTCCTCTCCAAAGTAGAAAATGATGACGAGTAGGAAAACTTAAAGCTCGAATCTACTGGTGAATCAAATCAAACACTACAGTGTTCTTTAAGATAAAACAAAATAAGATAGGGCAATGAAGCGTATATATAGTTTTACAGTCAAAAATGACTATTTGTTTGACTTAAGACTACACACACCAGAATTGGCTTTTCTGTCTATTGTGAGCCAGTTAGTAGAAAATTTGCAATCTTTAAGAAAATAGACATTGACGATTTTCAAATTTCAAAAAAAAATAATCCCAATAGATCACCACTTTTGCTTGTTTAAGAAGGAATAATATTGAACTTTTCAATTATACCACGTGCAGCCACCACAATCAATTAGTCATCACAAGCCATCTACTTTAAAGTAATTTCTGCATAACAAAAAATGCCTGTCCATTGGTGACAGCGTTGTGCGAATGATTAGCGAGTATAATTAAGCATACCAGCAGCTAGAAGATCAATAATAAAGTCCCTCTGATTGCACATTTCTTCCGCAAAAGTGGGACTTTCTCGTAGAAAACTTGCGTACATGCACAAGAAGTCACGTTTAAAGGTTGTGGTGTACTCAGAGGGGGTCGCAAAAGCCCCAGTAAGAGACATGATTCTGAAAGAAGGAAAGGTGATCGCGTGAGACCGAAAGACTTATAGGGGGAGTTTAAGCAACATTTCCATCTTCTCACCTTCTCCGTATGTGATCATTCTGAACGACCATTTGTTTATTGATCGGATTGGCAGTGATAAAATTGCGAATGTTCCTAGGGGCAAAATTGGGGGGGGGGGGGACATAAAACCATGGATATGCAAACACGCAGTCAGCTATGCGGAAAAAAAAGATACCTGATAGCTCGAAGATTTGCCTCTGGAGAGGTGGAATCAAAGTCCTGAACAAATGTTTCTTCAAGAAGTTGGCTAACAGCATTCCATGCCGTAGATCCACCAGACCAAGAGTTGGTATTAGACGATGATTCAAACTTATATGCCATTTCTAATTGTCCACATTACTGCATTGCAAAGAGAAAGAACAGCTATTGAAATTATGGTGATTTCAAATGGAATAGGCGAGAGAGAATCAAGTCAAGTCCGTAAAATAGGCATTTATTTATTTACTGCGTAAGCGAAGAGGTATGAGGTAAGGTATATACAAAATCAAGAAACAGAATGTTTACAATTCTTTCATTTCCTCACGTAAGGAGACATGGGAGAGGAGATCTGGTTTAAAGAACCGTGTCTGGGGCATTGGCATAAGGTTTTTTGCTGGCTCTAGAGAAATCCGACCTCGATTCAATTAAATCGGGGAGCTTCTGACTGCAAAAAGATAGATTACTTGTCAATTAAGTAAGTAATATGGTAGACCTATAAGGTGCATTTCATACATTCCAGGTGACTTACTAACTTGTTTATAGTACAAATATATACGTAAAAAATGACCTAATAGACTACATAGTCTTTCTATTTCTGTTAGATATTGAATCAGTATGAAGATCTATTCTGTTTAAGTTGGAGATCTGTTAGATTTGAAGAAGTAAGCCTCATGTACAAAGCCTAGGCAAAATTAAAAAATTAAAGAAGAAGCAAGTCAAATCTGTAATCCTCAAGGATATTGGTGACACAGTTCGATTCCCACTTGTACACAGTCATCGAGAGGAACACCAAAACCATACCGGATCAAATCTAACAACTAAAAGTAGTGTTCAAATTTAAGTTTAGCACGAAGAAGCTTACTGATATGTGCCTTACTGCCCATAAAAAAATCGACCGAAAATGTCCCCCGCCCCCTCCCAAGTAGTCAGGAGATGGTTGGGTACAACTTCAGGTCCATCAGATTGAGAGCAGCTTTCAGCTCTAGACTAAGATTAATCCCATAGCAGTTAAAATATTTTATCCGATATGGGGTGCGCGATATACTTATCTCAACGTGGTGCACCATGGGCAACGTATATTTCATACGGCTACCTCCACGTGGTGCACCCTGGGCAACGTGTACTTACAACCTCCATGTGGTGCACCCTGGGCAACGTATACTTATGCGGAAAAAAGTCTATTGACTGGTAGTTGACTTCTCACTTCAAACTACCATCACCCCACTGTATAGTTGACCACTGACTTCAAACTACCATGACCCCACTGTATGCCTTGACTTCTGACTTCAAACTACCATCACCCCACTGTATGTAATATTCCACCACTTCCATAGTACTCACCCCACCCTTTTCTCTACCTTTGTGTCTGTCTCTTTTACATTTGAAACACTCTTCTGTTCCCACCCCCCCTTTCGACCTTTTTCACTTTGGTGTTCCTTCCCCTCTGTGAAGTCGGAAGTCAACTAAAGGGCTAATGA
>UZAE01013087.1:0-14805 GCA_900617975.1 Rodentolepis nana | reverse complement strand
TGTCTATTTGAACCACGCTTCCTTCATCATAGGCCTGAAATTGGCAGTAATGCCGAAACCTTTGAACACCACTAGTAGCATCTGAAACCTGAATCAAATGCGTTCCCAAAATTGTTATCCTGGCCATCGCTAATCTCTGAAATCGAAACAGCTCGACCTCACACTGACACTTAATCCTGTGGTGACCTCAAGGTCCCTAGAGGGTTTTCTTGTTTTCTAAATTACTGGGAGAATAATTCTATAAAGTGTACAACGCTACCAAGGCTAACCAAAGGTATCTCTTCCTCATAGAATATTCTGGAAAATGCGGACGTGCAACCGATCGAATATCGATCACATTCAGACGTGCGTGCAAGGAACTTCCAACCAATCAGCTTTCGCTTCTATGCAACATGCAGTAATATTGATTGTGTCTAATGACTAAGCACGTTGGCAGTTTCAGCACTCTCTGCGCGTGCTGATAGTCCACCTGCTTGCTTCCTTATTATACTCCTTTGATTCCTTTCCGTAGTTTTTTCAATGTGCATCAGTCAACACGTTGTGTTCAACATTTATTTGCTAATGGTTGTTTGTTGTTGCCAGCATCTAACTTTAGTTTTCGCTTCCAAAATCCGCTTCTGGTTCATTAGTACCTCTCAATCTGGTAATTAAACCATGTGTTGATCATTGTTTCTGTTTCCACAATAAAAGTTAATGACCGTGTGGGCAATCATCCATTCTAATCAACATGAGACCACAGCTTTTGCTGGCATGAAACTCTCGTCAAGTTAGATACGTGTCCCATGCATAAATTCACTCTTTACCAATTTCTCTAACATTAATCTAATGACAGTTTGCGTCCACTCTATCCAGAGTGGAGTAGATATGACAAAACTCGGTGAGTATCAACCAAAATTCCTGCAGTCTACTTCGAAAATGAAGTCAGAGAGAATGTTACAACAAAAAGTTTTCATTCAAAAGATGAGCAGAATGAATGGAAATAACTAAGAGGGTATTCGTAGCAAAGAAACTCAGAATACAAGTACATGCGCGTATATGATCTGAAGTAAAGAATGTTCGACAACATTCTGCCTCCGTCAACTGGACTTCAGGCAAGATTTCAGTATAAATAACTTTCGTTCACTTTGATCAATCTGAATGATCGTGACATCTGTAGATGACTTTCTGCTGAGTGGAATACATTTTATCCTCTTCTCGGAACATGTCATCCGATAGAACAAGCAATGAATACGGTCATATGCAAGTTTTGAAAAGAAATCGATTACAAAGCACTTCATGATTCAAGTCTATTTTTTTTCGAAGCAACGCCACATGTGGCTATAGCCACCATACCTGAAATTCAATAATAACCCTTTTGCACATGCGCAAGATGACAGCTGTTCGAATTATCGGAACGAGATCTTGTTGTAGGCGGTAATTTTCGACATAGTGAATTCTTGGACGAGTTTACAATGTCCGATTCAATAATACGTGAGAGAGGAATTTAACCATTCACGTACTAATTTACTGTGTACTCATAGGGCAAAAGATTGTCAATAATGCCTAATTATCTTCAGGTAGTTTATGCGAGTTAAAGGAAGATGTGACATTACCAGTGAATGAAGTGGCACGCATTAGCTCCCCAATTATCTACATGAATGCGAATTGAGTAAAATTTAATCCACAGACAATAATGAGAAGTAAGCTGTACCTTTCCACATCCTATTCTCTGCAGAATCGAAATAATACTAACACTTTAAATAGGGCTGCATAAAAACTGATTCCAAGTTATTACAAATAAACACAATGATCTTACCCACACCCTCGCACTGAAGAATTAGAATCACGAATGCCAATTCGCAGACTAATGCAGCCGCAAAGTATGGACCGACGTGGTGGTCACACATGATTTGCTCAGCCAATCCCACGTTACTTTAGAGACTCGTGTCAAGATGCCGACGCAACTTTAGCACCTCATACCCTTCCACATTACCCCATCTGGCCCGCAAGAACTTTTCCTAAAAATATCCAGA
This sequence comes from Rodentolepis nana, assembly GCA_900617975.1. NCBI lineage: Eukaryota > Metazoa > Platyhelminthes > Cestoda > Cyclophyllidea > Hymenolepididae > Rodentolepis > Rodentolepis nana. Next base: position 12,793 of record UZAE01013087.1, on the reverse strand, counting down.
CAGAAATTCCCATGTTAACTTTACTCTGTCCAGGTTTAGTGTTTCATTCGGTTTTGACAATTTTCCTCTACCTTGTCAGACAAGTGACGTCTTTCCAGACAACCCTTTCTCTCCCCCCCCCTCCCTCCCTCACAATTAAAGCATTTTATCCCAATTAGAAGCAATTCACCTTAATCCTAATTTAGTGACCTCCCTAATCAACAACCGGGCGAAGTTTTAGCACAACTTTTGCAAAAAATAGGCGTTGCACGAAAGGCGAATCAGTAGATCGATTTCGACACAGATGATAGGTGGAGAAGGAGGAAAAAAACAGGGAATTGAGGAGTTCACGAGGTTAAAAAGGAAAATGCAAGCGAGATCAAAAAGAAATGCACGAAATTGCTTGATTGCGAGAAGTGCGATAAAAAAATCTGGAACGGAAGATATAACTACACAGCAAAACTCATGTGAACGCATGCGGAATTTTTACAAAAGAGACTCAAGGGGAAGGAGGAGCTATACACAATAAAATCAACTTTTTTTACAAATCAAATCGAGATAACAGAGAGAGGGAGAGGGAGAGAGAAAGGAGTTCAGCTCTGTACATATCAATGAGATCGAGAAATAACGGGGAAAGTGGGCATTTTATTGTTGAGAATGCTCGTTCGAATTTGAGATCGAAGGGATCTTGCCCCCACCAATTGGACCATCAAGACTGGAACTGAGGAGAGCTTGAGATCTCAGCACAGCAAGATCAAGAAGGGCTCTCCCCGATTCGTCATTGGAGAGGATTTTTGTATCTAAGTGAGGTGCGAGACCCTCTAAGTGGTCAGCTATTACCAAACCCGTTACAGAGGAAGCGGGAGAGGTAGTTTGCGTCGGTGAACGTGTGAAATCATTTGAAATGTCGGCTGCGTTGTTGCGATTCGCAATAGCGTCATACTTTGCCCTGTTGTTCTTTTGACTGTTGTGATGTGAGGAGGAAGCGGAAAACCCAAAGAATGGAAAGCAGCATTGCGATTTGGAGGAATCTTCGTTTGAAGGTGGCATATTTTCATCTAGATTAGCAACTAAAGTGCCATCGGGGTTGTAGAAAATGTTGAGATCATCAAAACACTCTGTCTCCAGCATCTACGTTAGAAAAAAAAAGGATTGTCATCTAATGATCTGCTTATAAATGATCACCTCTACATCCCTCTATAGTTCTGGCAGTGAATTAAGACGATCTTGGTTTACTCATTAACCCAAAATTAGAAACTTCTCTTGGCCTTAACAACCCTCGTGATCAATACAGGATCAGTAGAGAAGTGCATGCCAAGAACACAAACTGACTCATGCTCCTGGGCGTCCTATTTGAAAGTTTGCGATCTTTGTCCATTGCACATCAACGAAAAAGAAGAAAGTGGATCTATTCATTACATTTATTATACTCTAATAGACCCTCTATCTTAAACCGGATTCCACTCGCTCAATACTGATAGACTACCCCACTCCCACCACCCTCATTTCCCATTCCACCATGTTCCAGCTGAACTCCTAATCTTCCTCTTTTGGCCGATGTAGCTGGTGGGGGGACTTCAAATGACCTTTCTTGTAAAGGGATTCCAAAGCCCCCTAGTTAGAACTTTCAAAGTAGCTTTACCGTTGCGATTGACGCTACTTTGCAATGTGATGTTTGCATTTCCAAGCGCTTGAAGAAATTCAGTGAGTGAAATGGCTAATAAAGTGGCAGAATTCGAGTATCTCACCAGGAGGGCTCCATGATGTCCCTGTCATGAATGACCTTAGAGGTTGTTACATTTATTATTTGCTGATTTGATCTTTTTCCCAAAAACTAAGGGGTCACTTTTCATCGCGCCATGATTTACAAAATGAAAATTTCAGGAGTAATGAAGATGCGAACAGTAAACACACTAAAGATGAGGTTGCAATTTCAAGGATATCCCCTAAAGAACCAATAACAATGTTTCCCCATCTAAAGTGAAAATTTTGACCCTTAGTAAACATTGTACAGCCCGCATTGATATGCGCATAAAACCCCTAAACCCAAACACCCGTAATGGAAGAGACTTCAAAAAAGAGATTCCAAAAAAGCATTTCAGGTATTAGTAAATAAAAGGAAGCGATTTCCTTAGCTAATCTGGAATGACATGCCCACAAGAATTACACTTTTTCATGGTTTTAGCCTTAATATATATATATTGTAAAGAGGTCAAATTTCATTGTGATCTGCCGTTACGCTGACGTGACTAGTGAGGGCGTTAGATGATGGTGGAGTCAAAGTTATTGTGGCAGGAGTGAGACTCAAACTCATGGCATTTGAGAACGGTAGCTCAAAAGGGAGTGAGGTGAAAGAAATCAATATTCTCGCTGCGGACAAGTTACTATAACCAAGGTCATAACAAGAAGTAGCAATCATAGGAACGTTTAGAAAGGCGGGAGCATAAATCACAAAGCGCGTTGATGCTGAGAATTTGGAAGCCGGCTCGAAACTTGTCTAGGCCAACTGGAAGCATACACGCTAGCATTTCCATGTTCTTTACTGAGGTATAAATGTTTTGATATTGCGAAAAGGGGGGTGTGCGATAGACTCACCTCCACATGGTGCACCCTGGACAATGTATACTCATACGGCAAAAGAGTCTATTTACTGGCAGTTGACTTCTCACTTCAAACTACCATCCCTCCACTGTGTCATATTTCACTACTTTCACAGTACTCACCTCACCTTTTTTCTGCCTTCGTGACTGTCTTCTTATCTCTTTTCCATCTCGACTTTATGTTACTTTGATGTCCCTCCTCCTCTCTGTGAAGCCTGAAGTCAACTAAAGGGCTAATGATAACTATCAAAACGCCATGCCATTTGAGATAAATAAATATTGCAAAAGGTGGTACCCTCATCTCGTGCTCTTTAAGTTTCTCTTCCCAAAAATGGACGCCATTTTTGTTACTACTTTTGTGAGAAAGACTGAAATCGAATAGCAGAAAGTCCAAAGTAGGGCGGGAGTAGGGGAAGCGATCAAAAAGTTACTGAGACCAATGAAAAGGCATCAGAACTCTACCCCCATTTGACTTTTAATTTTGTGGGTTAAATATTGCAATGAAATGGGTAATACATAACCCAAAAATTAAAGTACCCGATCCACTCCCAGGATTACAGCCAAACCACACATCCACATTGTTCGTTGCAGATTCTCTGGTTTCTAATCAAGAAATGTGAAGAGAGACGGGAGGGTGATGACCTGGATTTACAATTCATTATTTTTTCCTCGCAACGCTTGAGTAAGCAAAGCGATCCTACGAAAGCTACTTTTACACGTGAGCTGTTGTATAGCAAAGACTAATTCGTTCAATGCATATCTCATGGAGAACTAAATAATGAATTAGCCGACATTCAAACTGACCTGCCATACACGAAAAAAATATTTCGGATTGTATGCAATATCGAAAGGCAGATAAACCAACCTCCTGTTGCCAAGGTATAGAGACAGCACCGGAGCAGAATTTCCTGTAGAAATTGATGTCCTCTGCCTCAATCTTGACGCCCTTAACCGTGGAGAACTGCTCAATATCAAGAACATCCTTGGCGTAGACAGCATGGGGCTGAAAAGCAAAAAAAGAATAAGAACGGCAATCCACAGAGAGAGCAAATTGACGATCAATGAGTCGCTTACATCAGGTGTAAATGGGGGTTCAATAAGACCAGCTTCCAGTCGCTTCCAATTCATGCCATGAAACCACGGATGAGCCTTCACTGCCAATGCACCACGTTCATCACAGCCAAGTCGTTTGGACTTATCTTTCTGCAGTAGCTACAGAGAACAAATATGGGAGTTTTCAGAAATTAGCACAGCAGAAATTAGAGAACATTTACCCAAAAATGAGGGAAAAACCAAAAACATTAGCATGTGACTAAATTCTATTCGTGTCACGATATTTCTTTGTGAAGGAAATTCTTGCTTATTATATACTGGTAGTGAATACATTTCTGGAAAAGTCGTTTAACCGATTGACAATAGGTAGTAAGAAGATAGTTTTAAAACTGCGGTTCCATTTGCAGATTTGATTATTGCAGTCATAAGCATATTCAATTCACGGGGTGTGCGATAGACTTACCTCCACATGGCTCACCCTGGGCAACGTATACTTATAAAGCAAAAAAGTCGATTAACTGGCAGTTGACTCCTCACTTCAAACTACCATCACCCCTCTGTATGTCATGTTCGACTACCTTCACAGTACTCACCTCACCTTTTTCTCTACCTTTGTGTTTGCCTCTTTTAAATCTTTAAATCCTTCCCTTCTGTGAAGCCTGAAGTCAACTAAAGGGCTAATGATAACTATCAAAACGCCTTCCATCTAATAGTAAACAATATTCGATTCAATATCTCCACTTAAAACCTATTACATGAAGCTTATTGTGTTTCAGTGAAATGTACACTATTAGCCACTTAAACTTACGAGTTCACCCGACAAGTGGGGATATCCATAATTTCTTGAGTTTTTTTTAACTACTAATTAGTATTTATGCATTATAGTATGCGTTGTAAACATTATCCAAATTAACTGCTTTAGATACAACATATGTGTTGGCATGGTTACTGGGTTTGCCAAGTAGGTACAGAGTTCGTGTCTTGTTTCCGTGATAGGTTAGTAGAAAGTGCTTATAAGGAACCGTTGCAGCAACAAATATTGACAAGAGGAAATTGAAGCCAATTTTAATCAACCAAAGATTATGCATGCATTGTTGGTGGTAAGGTAGGAAACTGTGCTAGTGATCTAACACCCAACTGCCTCTTTTAAGGATATGACTAATTCCATAACAACAAATCTAATTTACAAAAGATCAATTCGTTAAACGAGAGACTCTCTAGTTAGAAAATAATTGTAGTGATTGTGGCTATTTTGATGATCTTATAGATCAATACACTAATTATAAATCAAATGATTGATAATCAAATAAGCATAAACGGTCTAATTTAGAAATTTCCGCTCTAGTGAGCCGAGAATATTCGATTAAGCTTATTAACAACATCCACATCTCAAAAGTGAAGGGAAAGCCTATTAGAACTTACAGATGCGGTGAAATCTCGAACTGTATCGCCAAATCGTTGATTGTAGACCTCGGCGTCTTCACATACTCGTCGATCGATTTCCTCTCGTTTCAGACGTTCTCGTCGCTTGCGGAATGGAGATTGACCCATAATCATTTCGTAGACAATACAACCCAGGCCAAACCAATCTGGACTGAAAGTGTACCGTTCACCACGTATGACTTCTGGGGCTAAAATGAAATCAGAGAAAAGAAATAATCACCAAATCGACCGCGAGGATAGCAAAACCGCCGGCTAACGCGTTGCATTTAATAACAAACTAGGTTGGCATCAAAGTAGCTTCCAAACAACGTCAGGAAGCCGAATCAAGAATACATCAGTGCAGTCCACGCGCTTTGAACCTCCTGCATCACGTTATTGAATACTGGGTATCCTTAGTCGAGCCCGGAAATGCAGTTTCACCATTACAAACCACACCACTCTCTAGTCCCACAAGGTGGGCTAGAATACAGCTTATGATTAACAACAGGCACTCATCGCTCTAAACCTGAGAGCAGGCTAAGTCATATTACCCAATAGCTATCGGAATTCGATGGGAGAGGAATGACAAAATGGGAAAAACGAGAATGTCGATTACAAAAGCAAATTAGGTGGACCCACACAAGGAAGCGGGAGCGAGAATCGGCACTCGGTCACCTACAGGTGTGATTTGGGCACATGAGGCTGGAAGCAATAATTACGCTTGGTTTATGTTAATACTCGAAAACATCTTTGAACGCGAAGGGTAAGCGTAAGGTCACGGACATCTGAGGTCAAATATACACTCCCACTGCAGATGTACAAAAAAGGTAATTTAATATCTCACTAGGAAGTGGGAAATGTTGTTCACTTAAGCCAAAGAAAAATCTGTTTGGGAATCACTTCCCATCCCATTTTCATTAAATCGAACAAATACCACTCTTAAATAACTGCCCAACTCATAGCATGCATGATCATTGAGATTGATGGTAACTGTGTAATGGTACAAAGTGGAATTTCGCTTTAATTTATTTGTTTTGATTGCTTCCAATATATCTTTTTTTAATAATTTGCCTATCACTTACTTGCCTATAGGCAAGAAGAATAGTTCAAAATCAACTTCCAGAATTTGTGATAGTAGTCTTGATGAGAGATATCGATTTTTTTAGTGGGACTATTATCCATACTGAAAGCTACGAGGTGCGGTGATGCTTAGAAATTGGAAGCAGGCTGAGACAGTCAGTTAGGAGGGAAGCACGTCAGCGCGTAGGCCAATGAGGAAGCAAATATCACCAGGTAATCTAATTTCCGTGCAAAGTGGTCACTTCCTTTCATTTTTTTATTTTTGCTTCTCTTTCATATGTATTAAGTCATGCATCAAAAAGTAAGATTTGGGGATTTCAACTAAGATCGTATATATATATATATATATATATATACATAACTTTTCACCGACTCGAAGTAAAAATCACAGATGTCCAAATGGTCAAGAACAGTTAGTTGAGTGAATACTAGAGCGTTACATGATCGGATCAATGCAAACACCATCAAAAACTGTCATACAGAACTCAAGATCAGACGAAGAGTTCGCGTATAATCTGAATTTAATAGAAAACCTCGTGGTACGCCTATGCAAAGAGCTGTCTCAGAAAGATGAATAGGATTAAAGAAGTTCATTTAACGAAAATGGGAGCAAATTGTTCGCATCCCTCACCGTTAGTAAAAAATATTTGTTTATCACCCTAAACCCATGAATAGTAATATCATTTTCGTTATGTATAATTGGCTATCTCATCTGCATCGGCAATTATTTTAACTTCCCAAGCCTTTAATGGAACAATAATTGCAGGTCGAAGTCAGGCATCCTCCCGACAGGAAGTGCAATCGAATATCATCAGCGTCTGAACAACATTCACAAAATTCAATGAAGGTAGTTAGTTGCGCTAAAAACTCCCATACTGGAATACAGTTCCCATCTTCTGAATGGCTAATAAACCGCGTGCTTTCATAAAGCCTTGCATTTCTCCTTCCGAGGAACTATATCCACAGCACACCCCAGCTGGAAGTCTAGATTATGCGTGCATTATCAGGACGTAGAACAGCCTGATGAATATCGGACAGTGACCGGAAGATTCTGATAGCAAACCTCAACCACCACACATTCAAACTAGAAAAGAAAGAAAATGGAAGCCAAGTTTCACATCATTTTCTCTTCCTTGCTACATGAAACCGCCAATACATGGCATATATTCAGGAGAGTGAACAGTTTTATTGTCTACTCAGTATAAAGCGAGGTCGCATTGCAAAAAGGCGGCAACTACTTTTTTTGTCTCCTAATTGCCAATTAGTTAAGTGAGGGAGAGAGGGAGGGAGAGAAGAAAGAGAGGACTTAACTACGCAAAATGCGATTATAAATTAAGGTAAATAGAATTAGTGCACCTTCCCACTCTCCATAACTACATGTTAAGCATTGGCCCTACATTGAACATGCCCAGCTGTGAGAAGCTATTCCCTCTTCCGATATTTAGCCCACATAGTATGGCAATAATAATTGCTGGCGGAATCGTTTAAAGGCGCATTTAGTTTTAGAGAGAGAGAGTGAGACGAATACGCACGACTTTGGGGGGCATTACGGAATGGTAGATTGTAATACTAATGCTCACCAGTAGCGTAGTCCACTAAAACAAATTTGATCAACCATCCCAATGGTTAATTCTATTCTCCCGAAAAAAAATGTGTACCGAAAAAGGATTGTTAGGGTTTGACACCTATTTCTACCTTCAAGGTGGAGCGGAGTTAACAAACGTTGGCTCAGAGGTAAAAATTTAGAAAACGCGTTAGCTTCACTTCTCGTGCACAGGCCTATTGATTTGATCGGATTTCAAGGTTTTCATTTAGATAGGTGAGCACCCCCCACCCCCACCACACCCCTCCAATGATGCAGTCAGAGTGCTTGGACTGAGTTCATCTCCCCTTTCCTTCCTCTTGCGTTTGAATAGGCGCAAGTTGACCAGGGCAACAATTGAGCCTTTTTAAGAGGTTCCTATACTAAAACTGCTTAAGTCACCGTGTAAAATGTGCAGAATGGCAGTGCTAAGTGATCCACTGAAAGGGAGATCAGAACGCTCTCCTCCACTTGCGGATCAAAAATCGACAATCGAGGTCACAAATGGTCGAATCTATATTGTCAGTATGGGGCGTGTGGTAGACTTACCTCCACGTGATGCACCCTGGACAACGTACACTCATACGGCAAAAAATTCTATTAACTGGCAGTTGACTTTGACTTCAAACTAGCACCACCCCAGTGTATGCCATATTCGGCCCCTTCCACAGTACTCATCTCACCTATTCTCTACCTTTGTGTCTGTCTGTCTCTTTAACATCTGTGAATCACTCTTCTGTGCCACACCTAAATGGCTAATGATAGCTATCAAAACGCCTGTCATTTGAAATAAATATAAATATATTCGTCAATTTCGGAAGCTGCGTTTAATAAATTGAATATTGAATTCGTCATCTTTAACCCGATAATCTCGAAAAATTTAACCCCGTGCGTCAGTAGAGAGCTATCTTATAAGTCATAAATGGACCATTTCCATGTTAACCCAAAAATATACTTTCCAAAGTCAATGTTGGGATGGCATTGCGAGGTTGGTAGGTATGATTAAGATAACTCGATACAACTTATGATATCGATATTTAAGCAAGGGATAAAGACATTCATTTAAATAATGCACCTAGTTTTGTAAACAAAAAAAGAAAGAACACATACCCATGTAACCTGCTGTACCAACTCGACCCTTCAACGCAGTGTGATGGTCAATTTCAACCGCGAGTCCAAGATCTGATATCCGCAAATGACCTAGAGTATGAGATTAATAAGAGCTGATCAGTTATAATCGAATGTTAGCATAAATCAACGTGCAGACTTTCACTGACCCATGCATTTTGGTTTTAAGGTGATCAGTACACACACACACACACACGGCTCCCATACTCCCTTTTATTTTTCGTTTTCAATAATCTTTCCATCTCAACCCTTGCACACCCCTCCCCTCTTCAATTAGAAATTTCGCTTGTACAAATATAACTTGACCAACCTCCAATTCTTGGCATTACGGTTGGATAAAGTTTAGTAACTTTAACAGTATTTTCTGGGAACTAACCATAATTGTGCCCCAATGCGATAAAGAGTTACATGAAGGACACGAACAGTATTGGCAAAATCAGGCAAAGGAACCTCATCTGCCGATCGATATCCCGAGCGAAATATCCTTTTGCTTTATTTAAACAGTGGGTGTGCGATAGACTTACCTCCACGTGGTGCACCCTGGGCAACGTATACTCATACGGCATACAAGTCTATTAACTGGCAGTTGACTTCTGACTTCAAACTACCATTACCCCACTGTATGTCATATTCGACCCCTTCCACAGTACTCATCTTTCCTTTTCTCTGCCTTTTTGTCTGTCTCTGTTACATCGGTGAATCATTATTCTGCCCCCTCTCCTTTCGACTTTTTGTCACTTCGATGCTCCTCCTTCTCTCTGTGAAGCCCGAGGTCAGCTAAATGGCTAATGATAGCTATCAAAACGCCTGTCATTTGAAATAAACAAATTATTTAAACACACCCCCCAGGGATTGAATTTCACGCCTTTGTAGTTCCCAAGATGGTTAATAAACCATAAATAAGTCTATTTACGATTTTCCAGATCATTCAACTGAAGAATTCAATTATGAAGAATTGCCTAATGAAAAAGGATATTTAATCACGGACAGCTCCTTTGGCAACTGCTAATCAAGTAATTAAGCACGTATCGATTTTTGAAATAGGGGTTATTGCCTTAACCGCTGGAATCAAATTATTCGAACTATCCAATGCAGAGAGCCCGAGAAGTGAGCAATAAAAAAACGCACTTTCTCACTTAATTCTAACCCCATTGCTACAATAGTAAGGAGAGAGAAAGTAGGAGAGCTGATCCGAAGGGAGATAATCCCCTTGATCAAAGGATTGGCACTTAATAATTATCGCAAGTCCCGTTTCCTTCCTATGAAATTGCATTTATTAATACATCCAAGCACATTGAGTGGGAAGTCATTTTAAGCAGGAAAGTCAACAGTATGCCCCCTCCCTCCCCACTGATTATAAGCTAGCCACAATTAATCCGATTCAAGATAATAGATCTTCAAGTCATCTCGAATCAACCAATCGAAAGATCTGAAGCACTCATGGGTAATAAACTAGCTAATCTCTAATAACCAAAGATTATTGAAACCTATTACTCTCCCTAAGATAAATTGCTACGTGACCAGAAAGTTACACAAAAATGGCGTTTATTGAAAGGGCCAATAGAAAGGTTAGGAGCCTTGGAATAGGAAGTGGGAGATGAAATACTGATCAATGATTACTTCAATCATCCTTTAGCAATTAAGGAACTAGACATGTGCAGTTGCAGTGCTTGTGCAGCATTCGCGTGCAACTGTCAATCCCAACATTCATTCTTCCCAAACCCATTATTTCCTTTATTGAATAAACCAATTAATGAGCAGTTGCTAGTAGCTCAGGGGATTTTCTCCACAACTAATTCTGCATTTGTTATCTAAAAAAATATCTAACAGCACTGGCTGCGTGAGTAGATATGATCATTCTCTTTCTACTAACATATACCCCAAAATACTGGGAATTAGTGGTATGCTAGTTCGTTGGCGTTCTATAATCAAAACAGGGTTCTCTCGTTAAATGTTCTCTCACTACGATTGGCATTCAAATAGCTTATCACCGTATCAATTTTATCGAATTGAGGTAAGCAAAGAGAAGAAGTCCATCATGTTCAGGCCACTGTGTTTCGAACGCAGGGGGGGGGGGGCGAATACCACACTCTCATCTAGAAACTCCCTACGCTGTTCATCACCATACTCGGCCAAAAGAACGTAAATTCACTCTTCCTTCCACCACTCCCATAATACCTTGACAACTGGTTTAAGTACTGCCAAAGGAAAAGCTTGCCTGTGTCAAAAGAAAATCACTTAAGTAGTGAGGAGGGGGTGGGGGGTGGGGGGGGGGGGGGGGAGAGAAGTAAACAAGCAAGTGAGAGTGTGTAGAAAAAGTAACAAGTGTGCCTGATTGGTGAGTCAGATGAATGCCCTCATTGGCTTATAAGGTATGCATGCTTGAAGTTGAAGTGTCTTTGGAAAAATGCGCAGTAAGGAGTGGTTGATCAAGTGACTTTTCCACTATTTCACTAATAGAGTTCCGACAGATCTACTGTCGCTCTCACTTACTTACTAACACGACTGACAGATGTTCCCACATAAGAGAATGTATTAGCATTGTACTACCGGTAAGGAGATTGTCTGTACGTCAGTTGAAAGGTCATAGTTGAAACAGTTGCAAGTAATGCAGTGAAAGTGGACGGCAGTATGAGAGGCACCAACCAAGAGTGCTTAAGGTCAATTTTCTTGAAACTGGTAGGAATGGAACTGGAAGATTACTCCCGAAATGCCTATTCACACGTTTTTAATTTCGAGCAGCGTGTTGATTCAAGCAATTTGCATGGGAAATCATTTCCAACTCCCAGCGCTTACATACACGGAATGCATTAACAGGACACACAGCTGTAGACTAGTTCAAATTCAATATCTCAGTCCTCATTTTTCCATTTCCTCTCGTTTCTTCTCTACAAATGTTGATTACTTTTGCCCAATATACTTCTGCCCATTCTCAATCATTGGCATTCTGCTTTTGGGAACTGTAATTATCTGTTGTTCGTACAAGCAATAGCTATATTCAGAAGGCTATCTCTGCGTAAATTGATTTTCAATGATTTCAACGTGCTTTGTAACCTCGCACCCTGTCGGGTATTCAAGCTACGATCACCTCTCCAAGATCAATATACAAACGCAGCCTCTCTTGTACAACATCGGGTCTGAATAACTTGCTACGACCAGGACGATTATTCCCAATTGTGTGTTATTTCTTTTAAGAACATACCTAATTAAGTATAGAAATAAATTTAAGAGTACATTATAACGTACACAAGCGTGAGAACGAGCCAGTGCATCCATAATAAATCATTATCAACTCGAGGTATTTCTTTCATATCCTTCTATCCACCTATATAATGATGGAATGGGGTGTGCGATAGACTTACCTCCACTTGGTGCACCCTGGGCAACGTATACTTATACGGCAAAAAAGTCTATCAATGGGCAGTTGATTTCTGACTTCAAACTACCATTAACCCACTGTATGCCATATTCCACCACTTCCCCTTACCTTTTCTCTGCCTTTGTGTCTGTCTGTCTCTTTCACGTCTGTGAATCGCTCTTCTTTTCCCCTGTCGAATTCTTCTCACTTTAATGTTCCTCCCTTCTGTGAAGCCCGAAGTCAGCTAAAGGGCTAATGATAACTATCAAAATGCCTGCCATTTGAAATAAATAAATAAATAATGATGGAATACTGGTGCCATCTTTCTACTGGAAAGTTCGATTAATTGGGATATAGTTTATTCGAAGGTAATAATGATTGACCAATTCCGGAAGGTAAAGATCCAGTTGGTGTGATTTGTCAGCCTCAGAGCAATTACATTTCGGTAATTTATTTTGCATTTGCTAATTTTAATTTTAAAGTTTGAATAATTTCTTCTTAAAATGCAAAAATTGCAATGCAGCCCTCTGTCATTTCCAGTTTTCAAAATTCTTGAGAAGTACAATTGAGTTGATTACTTACTAGAACGCA
>UZAE01013086.1:0-26797 GCA_900617975.1 Rodentolepis nana | reverse complement strand
TAATGATAACTATCAAAATACCTGCCATTTGAAATAAATAGATTACTATTGACGCACTTGAGCAATGACGAGATTGGAATATATACGCAGGTTGTTTGACAATAGAGCAAAGCTTAAGTTATCTACATAGAGGTTTGAGTCATGGGAAGAAAAAGTTGAAAAACAGCCCACTTTCAAACACAGTCAAATGGCAGGCGTTTTGATAGTTATCATTGGCCCTTTATCTGACTTCGGACTTCACAGAGGAGAAGGTACTTCAAAGTGAGAAAAATTCGAGAGGGGGAACAGAAGAGTGTTTCAAAGATGTAAAAGAGATAGACACAAAGGTAGAGAAAAGGAGAGGTGATTACTGTGGAAGTAGTCGAATATGACATACAGTGGGGTGATGGTAGTTTGAAGTCAGAAGTCAACTGCCGGTTAATAGACTTTTTGCCGTATGAATATACGTTGCCCAGGGTGCCCCACGTGGAGGTAAGTCTTCGCACACCCCGCTTACTTTCAAACAATAAACGTGAATAAAGAGTTTTTGTAAACGAATATAGAACCGTCCTCCCCAAATTACTCTACAAACGGAGGATCAGTGGTGTGAATAGGCTAAAATGATCATGTAGTTAAACTGCATTTGGACAGCCTCTGATTGTACTCTGATTTCATAGAAGAGTTTGAGGCAGATCAGCCCTGGTGACCACAACTACAATTTGACGGCGTAGAAAACAGAATAAGTAATGAAAAAAACACCACTAAGTTAAATCAACTTCCTAGCATTCCAAAGGAACATTGCGAATGAAAGCTGTTTTTGAATCGTCTTAGAGAACTGTATCCAATTGATATCTACTGTCGACTCCTCAGTCAAAAATCACATTAGGTATCTGAATAATGAATAAAAGAATTTCACATCAAATGTGACAATGTCATTACTCTACAAGAATGGTGTGAAAATGCCCTTGTGGAGTTTCCTGTGAATCTGTGATACCACCCCCCCCCCCCCCCCCCCCCCCCCCCCCCANCCCCCCCCACCCCCACCCCACCCCACCCCACCCCCTCCTATAAACCTCAAACTGATTGCTTTCCATTCGCATTTTCCCAATCTTGTCCATTTAAGTCTCGGTTGTGTTAGTTGCGTGTTAAAAGAGATTAAAAGAAGAAATGCGCCGATCTGAAATAGAAAAATAAGAAGGTAGTCTGTCGGAAGGACAAATCAGAGAGCGTTCAGATGGCAGAACCAAAAGCCGGCTCGTAGTTTATGAAGCGAAACGAAAATCCACAGTAGAAACTGGAGGAAAATGGGCTACACATGAACGAAATTTTGTTTAATACAGTTCACTTTCAATTCTGGCTTTACCTTCACAGCTATCAAAAAGTGAAGATTTTAGTTCAGACTCAAAACTGAACACTGATTGTGACTCAAGAGGTGTCAATGGAATGCTACGAACCAAGTGACATTGGATGTTGAAGCTTATCGATAAATATCAGAAGGTTCTTTTTTATCCATCTGCCTATTTACCATAAAAAGGCATTACTTTCATATTTCAACATTTGTAGCGTTGAAATAATTAAAGTGATTCTTTTTTTTACACAGCTAAGGCATCAATTTCTTTATTACGTTAGAAGTCTGCTGAAAAAAGATATTCACTAATGTACAACGTGAGAAGTCACAATGGCACCTACCCTCGCCCCAGTGTAAACAGTGTGAATGAGAAAATTAGGGGTTATTGCTTCTCATCGACCTACTCAAAGCTTAAGCTAGTGAGTTTCTGACAGGCCCAGCTACCAATTCTTCAGTAGCACTATGCTTAAAAGCTTACAAAAAAGCCCTTTGTGGTGTGCATGTAGTTCTTTTCTTCAAAGTGGACTCAAGGCATTTAATTATCCATTGTAACCACCACGCACCACATTTTTTGCAACAACTTCTCGGTGGTTTGCAACGCTAGTGTTATTCTGTCTAGGTTTTCTATTAGAAGTTCGTGCCAATAAATTTTATTTTCGTCTATGGCATATGATTTCATTAACGTCAATGCCCATTTTCGATTTGTTTCCTAGTATTAAAGAATCCNCCCCCCCCCCCAACACCCAAGAAAAATTTTACCTTCCAATCTTCATCATTCTCTAGTTTCCGCACTGACAGTTTGGTTGAATACCTTTGACTTCTTGAACTTGGACTGTATTTGCATTTCATGCATAGAGACCAAAACTCACTGACAATCTTAATAGTAAAATAACCCCCCCCCCCCCCCCCCCCCNCCCCCCCCCACCTTATAGATCAAAAGCCCATAATATTTAACTGCATTTGACAATTAGATTTCTGACTGCTCCAAAATTCAAACCCGGATAAATTTACTGCCATAGTTGCCAGTCTAGTTAATTTGCATTCAGATATTTGAAAAGGGTTGAATACTCCCGTCATTCATTGAAAGTCCCATTGTTCAAAAAAACCTGCTTTACCTTGGAATACTTTTCATGAGCGTAAAATTCCATTTCTAGAAGCATCTAGATACGTGACACAAAAAGCATGCAGTTGAAGAACAACCAAATTGTAATAATAGTGTATCAACTTAACTGAACTACAAAACTTAAGGTCTGGTAGATAAGATTCGGGCCAGTACTCAAATATGAGCTCAGAAACCAAGGCAACACTATTATTATAAACGAATTACTCAATGGATCGATTAAATATGTTGCCTTATGTTATAAACTATCGCTAATCACAGTAAAGTTAACTTGATCGACAGACCGCAGTAGACATAACGTCTCCTCATATAATTAATAATTAGATTCAGTGGCTCTTCTCAAGTGAGAAGACAGAGAAGAGTCAACCAATTTGGCCTCCTTTAGTTCACTGACGCACAACTAAGCAGTGGTATAAGTAGTGAGTGCACATTACAGCGACCGAATGAACCGATTGGGCTTCAACGGCGATATAATTAAGACCACATGTCCACCCAATTTTTCAGATTGTCAGACAGCCTGAGCCAGACCAAGTATTGTTCAGATAAATTTTTCAACATTTTGTTCTTAAGTACTGCTAGGACTTTTCATCAAAACCCACTTAAGGACTGGATTACCCGATTTCCAAATAGTTTTAAAATGCAAAAGACGATGAAGCATAAAAAACGAACTTCATAGCATATAAAGGGAAATAGGGTAGTAAGTCGTTGAGACTAGATCACTCTGGGAGCTCCAATTCAGGGAGTTGTACAACAACTGTTCCAGCCAAGACATCATAACACCACACAGGATCGTCATTAAAAACAATTTGCAGAAGTGGTGACCATATCGATATGCCCGTATTTTTGAGCGCCGCTCTAACCATGGCCCTACAAAGAGCAATAATTGATAGAGAAAAGAACGTACCTAAACACTCCAGGATTAGCGGCGGGATTTAAATCCACAGCACCAGGCAGATTCACCCGATGATTGTAGGAAAGAATTCTGAGATTTAGTAGATATTTTCCAAATGAGCAGCCTCCCGGACCAAAATCGAACACAGGTTTGCTGACAAGGTATATCTGAAAAAGTCGCTCAATGCATAAGTGGAAAATACCTCGAATATAACCCAAAGGACTGAGCTGATCAAATAAGAAAGTCCCGCAGATTCAAATCGGTTGCCGAACATAACCTCTTTATGAAAACGTTCGAAATCAAACTTTCCACCTTGTTGAAGAGCATCATAATATGCGTAAGGAAGAGAGATTAATCGATTAGCGAAGCGATAACCAGGAAGTAAATCAACAAGTTCCAGAGGAAGTGAATAGAGAAATGCACTAAGTCTAATATTAAGAGGGATAGTTAAATACTCACTTAAAGTTCTCAACGTCAACCAATAAGTAAATCATTAGAACCTTAATAGCAAAGATAACAATTAGGTCAGCGATTTCTGCAAGGAAACGTTGCTTGATACTTGGGAGGCGAAATCTTGAATCTGCAACAAAAATATCTATATAAATGCATTCAAAATAGTTATTGTGTTAGAGTAATTAAAAAAGCAAATCACATCTCATTTGATTTTGTCCATTTTGTCTGTGCGTTAATCTTCCAAGAGAAGTTCTGCTGATCTCAATTGATGCAGTATTAATGCTTTGCAAGTTCCGTAATCTTAAATCTGCTACTGATTGACAAGAAGTTTCAAAGGCTTTATTGAGAACTGATTGACATACTGTAATGCGAGTTTTCTCCTGTTTAACCCAGTTGTCCAACTTAGAATAGAATTCGCTATGGGATTTATTACACATTTAGGAAAATGGAAAAAGAAACCCGATAATTTCGTTTCATCCGCTTAATGGTAGGCCAATAGGGTCTTAGTCCTGTAGGATAGATTTCGTCAACTATACAAATTAAAACTCGTGACGAACATATTGAAAATACATCTCAACGTAATAAATAATAGAAAAGATCAACTAAGAACTGTGCTCTCTAAGCACCAAATCACTAAAATTCTGCTTTGTTTAATACCAATAAACCTATCTGACTTGGGGAGGCTTAAGTCAAGTTTCTGTTCATAAATTAATGAAATCTTTATGTGTTCGAAATAGTTTATTCTCCAAGCTCACCCTAACTTTTGGGTTTTAATACACTTTTGTATAATAAATCAATCATACGCAGGTTAGAAACGCTTGCATCTTGCTATTTTAACAACAGCAATATTTGTTAATCGAGGTGGACATATAGCAAACTTATGTGCTTTAATTGAATTAATACCCCAAGTAAACGCGTTTACATCAATTTATAATTTGAAGTAATTTACAAGAGTGGATGAATGAAGTATAATATATTGAGACGATTTGGTTAATAATAATTTAAACACTTCATAGGCCATAACAAAATTCCACATTTTCATACTCTGGATTAATTAAAGGATATTTCGCAATTCAATCTATATTGAAACATAAATAAGAAGAAAATAAAACGAAATAAGGGTGTTTCTATTCCTGAACTTCATGCGTTGTCTATTACTTTAATAATTGTAATTGTTAAATGCATATAAAAATGCATTTATTGTAACTAAATCATGGAAATTAAAGTAGCTTTTTATTAACTTATATTTATGAGTATTTGATAGTCATTAATAGAATGATATCCTGATCTGAGGCAACTTAAACAATTTTGACCGTTTGAATAGTCCCTGTTTTCTTTGGTAGCGTGATTTTGAAGTTTTATTGATTTATAATTATATGATAAATTGATTCTGTTCGATTTTATACTAAGTATTTATATTATTTACTTTTGCACCCCTTTGGAGAATACATAGGCCCATTGTGTTGTTATATGTATGCTTAGGTTGTATTTTGCTACTTAGTTATAAACTTATTTTTTTTGTTTCATTTTGATTAGGTTATTATTTAACACATTGTTGGAATATGTCTGCTCGTATAAAGAAGTCAAAGCAGACTCAACAAGTTGCCGAAAAGTTGGCAACCCCTAAAAAGATTGAACGTTCAAGCACTTCATCCACCGCAATAAACAACCCTGTACAATCCAACGATACAGAATATCGCTCTCCAAGCCCACTTAACATCTCAAGAGTTGACGAGAAAGAGGAGCTAGCTCATCTTAACGATCGTCTTGCCTCTTATATCGACTATGTGCGCAAATTGGAACGCGACAAAGAAAGTCTCACTCGTCGTATTTCGACTATCACCGAAGAACGTCTGGCTAAAGTTGACAGTGCTCGCAGCACTTATGAGAACGAAATCCAATCCCTTCGTCGCCTGGTTGACGATCTTGCCAAAGATAAGGCTGCTCGTGACGTTGAGTTGAAAAAACATATGGATGATGCTTCAGATGCTAAATCAAAACTGAACAAACGCGACGCTGAGTTACGTAATTTGCAACGCAAATATGACGCTCTTGAACGTGATATTGGAACTTACAAGGCTGATCATGAACGTTATCAGAAGCTCTTGCCGGAGTTTGAGCACCTTGAGAAGAATTTAGAAGCAGCTAAGGAAGGTCTGAAAGCTGAGACCATCCTTCGCACTGATTTGGAGAATAAAGTTGCTTCACTTCGTGAGGAATTGGATTTCAAAGACCGTCTTTTCCAAGAGGAGAGATCCAAACTTGTTATGCGTTCGCTGACAGTGGAAGAAGAGGTAGCAGAGACTAAAGCCAAGGAATTTGAATCTCGACTTGCTGACGAATTGCAAGCTTACCGGGAGAGTGCAAATGAGGAACTTGAGCAGTATCGTATTCAAATGGAATCTACTTTCCAGGTAAACATTCATGATTTTATGTGTAAAAACACATGATTGCGCGGGTTAAAGATTGCTCGTTTTAAGCCCTGTTTTATGTGTCTTCAATTATATGCGTTTAGGGATCTGGTTGTAATTTTGCCATCCACGATTTAAGACTACATTTACTATTTATATTATTGGTTTACGTTATCAATCTGGCAATTTACTTTGCTCCATATGTGCCAGTAAAATTTTACCGTTATCATCGAGTTTTAAGATCCTTATCTGTGTTTTAAGTGTAAAAACGTCCTATCGCAGAACCCTTACCAGATCAATTAACGCTGCGTTCAGTAAATAGTACCGTGAAGGGACCTGAGAAGGTGACAGAAATAACAAGGGGTTAAATTAGTGTTATCCTGTTAGGGTACAGCATTTTTTGATGGGTTGTTCTATTTGCCTGTATTGCTAATATTGTATATTTTTACTCTTTTAGAAAAAATTGGAACAGTTGCAAAAGGCAAACGAAGAAGCTAATAGAGATGGCGGGCGTCTAAATGAGGAGCTGATTACAATGCGTCGCATGAATGACGACCTTTCACACGAGTTGGCTAGAAAGTCCCGTGAGGTGGAGTTGCTGCATAGTCGTATCGCAGATCTGGAAAAACTCCTTAACAAAGCCCATGACGATTATCAAGCTCAATTAGCTGCTGAAAGGGAAGAGGTCAAACGACTCAGAGCAGAGTTAGAGCAACGTTTTGCTGAGTTTACTGATTTGATGAACACGAAAATTGTTCTCGATCAAGAAATTCTCATGTACCGCAAAATGCTCGAAGGTGAAGAGTCTCGGTAAGTTTCGAGTGACTAGAGATTTGTTATTTTTATAGATGGCCTGGTTAATATGTAATTTATGAATCTGAGAGGCTTTTCTCTAATTTTAATGCTATTTCTCAACATTTATCAAGCTATCTTTTCTGACTTTGAATTGTTAAATATTGTAAGTTTTCTCTTAGACATCTGCATTTGAAATACTAGTTTGCATTAACTAATGTGGGTCTACATAAGCATGGCATGTGGAGTACTTCTTTCCTATATAGATGTCCGTCTACCGCATTCCTCTCCATACTTCTGCTACATGTGTGCGCTAATTTATGACTACTAGGTATCTTGCATGCAAAGAATACGTACACACATGTTTTTATGACTCATCTGTCTCCCTCATATATCACCATTCTTTGACTTTGTTACTTGACGTAAGCTCATAGGTGCAGGTATTAACAGGTAGTGGTCATAGTTATTGGTATTGTTCTTTCTGGTTTGTACCTGTTACGCTCTTACTGACACGGCTCATTCAATTTGTATCTTGAAATTCTCATCAGTTGCTAGACTTAGATTACCATTGTAGTCCAATAAAATGTTCAAGAGCACGCTCACCGTAGTATACTGACCTAATAACTATGCTAAGAGTAAAAGTGTATGGATTTAGCGAAAGTTTCAGAAATGATTTTTAAATCATATCAATTTGTATATCCTGGAGAATTGTCATCCATTTTCAATAGGTTGTGTTTAAGCATTTAGATGAGGTACAAGAATTCCTTAATGTCTAGATTTTACGATTACATATATCAATTAACAACCTTCAGAAGTACAAAATTGGAGAATTCCAATTTTAAGAGTTTCCCGTTCACTTGACTCAGGATCGTTGTGATTGTAGAGTATAATATAAATTAACGTCTAAGAGTGACTAGTTGTTTCATTGAGTCATTATATTTCAAATCAAAGTAGTACAATGAATTTTTTAGTTCACTTATGTTCCTTTATCCCCTAATTTAGACTTCATAAGTTGGCATATCCAGAGAAAAATGCCAGGAATGTTGTAATCAAATGATTTATTGACCCTTCAGTTTTAAAGAGCCTATCGATTTTACTTTAGTGATTCGGATTTCCATGAAAACCCCTATTTTGGCTAAAGCTGAGTTGCAGAGTTGGAACCCCCGACTTAATATTTATTCTTGGAAAGTAAACAAATATTTTACGCTACACTTCTGGTTCTCATGGGTACTATGATCACCAGTCCTTATTTAAACTTGGCTATTCGGCTACCTGTAAAGCCTTCTTATGTGAAAGTTCAATAATATTTGTGTACTATTCATAAACTTAAACAATAGAATTTGTATGCCCGTCTGTATTGTCACACTGAGGTGTTTGTTGCTTTCATTCTGCTGTTATACTTTTGTTTTTTTCTTCCAAGCTTGAATCTCACTTCTCCCAAACGCCACAGTGCCTTTGGCGGTGCTTTTATGGGTGTCAAAAAGAGACGACTGGATTCGGGTGATGGTTTTGATGAAGAATCGAATTCAAATGGCAGCCAGACTGCCATTCGTGTCTCAACTTCCGCTGTAGGCTCAATTGAATTCTCTGCCGATCAAGATAGTTCCGGAAACTGGATCAAGCTGAGCAATGTTGGAAAGGAGGTGGGGATCTATTTACCTAGGTTTTGACTTATCTATACCTTTGGTTTTATTGTTAGTTTCTGTTTATAGGACATCAACATTGGGAACTGGGTACTTAGACATAAGTCTGATGGTGAGGAAGTGACTTACAAGTTCGGTCGAAATGTTACCCTCAAACCCGGCACTCCCTGCATTGTAAGTGTGTCAATTAGTCTGTTCGTTTATTTATACGGTTTGTATACATTACACTACCATGACAAGCTGGTGCTTAAATTTTATGTGTCGTATATGAAGCGGAGTGTTCGAGTGTATTTGATATACGTAGTTCAGACAATTTATTAGAATTGAATAATTTTTAAAAAACTATGCACTACGAACAATCCATTACATCTTTGGTTTGCTGTACTTCTTTGTTCGTGTCTTCAATCAAGTTTCCTCATTGTTATGGTACTATTTAATCAACCAAAAGTTATGCTTTCTTAATAGGTGGGGAAAACTGTCATTCGAGATTTGGGTTTTTTCTCTTTGTGTTGATCAGATTGATTATCTTTATTTTTGTGCCTAGGTTTGGAGCGTCGATGCAGGCGCTACTCACAACCCTCCAGAAGACATTGTAATGAAAAATCAACGTTTCCATGCTGGCGCCAACACTACCGTGACACTTACGAATGAAAATGAGGAGGAACAGGCCTCCTGCTTGATTGTTCGTGAATCCCGTCCGAAACTTATTCCAAGGCGTTTTCGAGCTGGCGCGGCAAGAGGCGAAGAAGTTGGTTTTTAATTGCTTACTTGTTATGGTACGATTTTAATTTCGGATTATGATTCACCTTTGTTTTACGATTTGTAGAAATGTTCGCTGATGTAAACTGATGTGCGATTGAAGCCGATATTGTTAAGACTTAGTACCTTTTTCCAAGTTTTCGCATCGACTAACAATCTGCGTTTTGTTTCACCCACTTTAATTGTACCCCACAATGCATTTACGATGTGCTAAATCTCTCTCCCTCTCTCTGCCTTCGCCTTCTTTTAATTTATTTACCGTTTGATGAACATTGCGTACATAAGTTTTTGCACTTAACCGCTTATTGTAGGTTTGAATTTTTTGTGTGTAAGGCAGCAATCTTTGTGTAAACCTTTCTTCCTCGTTACCCCACATGTCTGCCCACTTTCTAATTCGATTGATATGCTTGTGGTAAATGCATTGCCTTCGATCTTGGAGTTTTTTCTTGCGGATAAATATTGTTGTTTTTATTCTAAGTATTGGTGGCTTTTGTCGAGGGGAAGTCATAAAGTCCAAGTTTGGGAATGAATAGGTCTTGCCAACGATATGGATAGTTGCAAGTGGCGAAGAAAAGGATAATAAGGCGGGTGCTTGATGTTCGTACTCCGGGTTGCTCTTGTTTTAGCCAATGTAGCGTTGGAAACTGATGGTACGGTTTTTATCATTCTCAAGGCCCGAGTATATGGAAAGATTCTTGTTTGTCTTATAATATAAAGTGTAACCAGCGGCTAACGATGTCACCCCGTTTTCGTAGATGTCAACGTGAACGTCTGTTAAGTCGAATATCGCCAACTGGACCGGCATATGGGATTATAGAATGTGAGTGGCAGGATGCATCACTAGTCAAATGGCGTTTTGTGAGCACTTCACCAAATGAACTTGCATATTACCCACTACAATAGATCATTGATTAACTGTAGAATAACTCCAAAATAACCACTGATCCCGGATAGGCTTTGGCCTAAAATTATAAGAAGCAGCGAACCCGCTGTCGTGCATATTTAAAGAGAAATTCGGATTTTGGTAATTCTACTTGCACAAAGGCTATCCTACTAAAATGCGTCCCCTATGCGTTTGAAAGTTGGATCTTTTTTGCAGCATCCGGAGAGACAAGAGCCTATGATTGATCTGGGTCTCCGAATTTTTGGGAGTAAGAATACCAAAGCATAAGGCTTTGGTCTTGAAACTTAGATCTAGTTTTTGCCTATATTCGCTGCCACAATAAGACGGGCAAAGAGTAATGAAAATTAAGTATATTGGTAAAAGTGAAAGAGCGAAAGGTCTAAAATTGGGCTGGTTCATTTTTTCTGAAGGCTGTAGTGATGAAATGGAGCTGTGGCCAAGCGGTGTAGCATCTTTAAACAGAGGGGAAAGTAAGTAAATAGAAGGGAAAAAATACCACAGGAATAGACATCGAAAAGGGAATACATATAAGGACATTTTTGACCTCGAATGCTGCCCTTATATTTCAAGCTCAGTTAAACATTAAAATACTAAAGTAGATCTTCTATTTCAAGTCATATCCTTTTGTACTTGTAGTAGGGTTTTATATCCGGCAAAAAGAACTCAAATGAGTTTAATATTTTAAAGTAGACAAAATCTTAAATATAATCAACTGGAGGAAAAGCAAGATGGCAATTTCCAATCGGAAGATTCAAGTCCACGTGTATTAGCAATTCTGTATTTAAAAATCATAAACCGATTTCTCCAAGGACAAAAAAACACAAATGAAAGGGCTCATTTAAAGTATTAAAAGTCCTCAATTGTTACAGGGTAATGAATTGTCAAGCCTTAACTTGGTAATTAGCATAGAATACTAACTTACTCTATGGTACTTAAAGTCCAACTCCCATTCATATTCCCTAAATTCCGAGGACCTTTGTATAGAAAAATTAATTTCCACATAGGCAAGTACTTTCAGTGATGAAAGTTGTATTTTAATACTATTATGCCTCAATTTTATGTACAGATACTTATTTAAATAAATTAATATGACCTTTAAAACTCTGCTAACTTTAAAGGCAGTCTTTCATTGAGTTTCGCTTGTGTCGTTGAATCGTTACTGTTTCATGTACATAGTTATTTTATTGCATAAAATAATTAATCTTAATGCTTGTTTTATAAAAAGACATCCAATTCTATTATTATGGCATTTATATTGCTGCAACAATGTATAAATAGTTTTACATATTATTATTTCTACACTGTGAAAAGTTTAAATTTTTATAATTTACTTTGGAAGTTGTATTCTACTTCAGCAAAAATGTCATCACGAAGTAAGAGACCTACTCAAGCCTCAGAAACCACCGCGACGACTTCACGACGAACTAATGTCACCGCTACATCTGCTTCTTCGTCCGCCGAAGGTCATCGACAAAGATCAGTTAGTCCCCTCAACATATCTCGTACCGAAGAAAAGGAAGAGTTAGCAGAACTGAATGACCGTCTCGCATCCTATATCGACTACGTTCGCAAACTCGAGGCTGATAAGGATAGTCTCAAACGCAAAATAAGGACATTTACTGAAGAGCGGATGGTAAGTTATTCCCTTAATATTTATTGTCCTTTTAACAATTACCATTCTTGGTAAATTTGATGTGCTTTGTAATAGAGCAAGCATGACGATTCGCGTAACACATATGAGTCAGAGATCGCTTCCTTAAGAAGACTTGTTGATGACCTTGCCAAGCAAAAAGCCGCTGCAGATGTTGAGGCCGAGAAACTTAAAGATGATGCCAAGACGGCTCAATCTAAACTCGCTAAACGCGAATTGGATGCCCGCAACCTTCAACGACGTGTTGAGGCCCTAGAACGCGATATTTCCGCCTACAAGCATGATCATGATCGTTATGAGGCCCTTAAGCCGGAATATGATGCTCTAGAGAAGAAATGCACTGATCTTCGACGAGACCTTGATGCTGAGACTGTTCACCGCAGTGATCTCGAGAATAAAGTTGCGGGATTGAAAGAGGAACTAAAATTCAAGAATCGATTGTTAGATGAGGAGAGAGCGAAGATTATTGAAAAAACTATCATGGTGGAGAGTGAGATTGAGGATAGGAAAGCTGCCGAATATGAATCAAAACTCTATGACCAACTGCAGTCTTATCGTGATCAAACGGCTGAGGATTTGCTAACTTATAAGATTGAGATGGAACATACATTTGAGGTAAGTTCTATGACTTTCCTTTTAATGCGAAGGAGCTCGAAGTTTCATTTAGAGTAGACGTTCAAAAGTGCATAAAGCATCATGAAAATAACTGGATAATATACTGTACTTTCCAGAATGTAGGAAAATACCACACATGCTCAATTATCCTGATCAGATATATTTGATGCCCATTTAATTTAGTGCTTAATCATTTGTAACACGGAGTTATACGTCGTTTTGCCCGAATAGATGTATCAGCGACTAAGACACTGCGCCCTATTTCTTGGAATGCCTTGATTAGTCCCGATCTTTAAAGGGAAATACTCAAATAATATTTTGTAATTTCAATAATAATAATAATATTTGAAAACAATTTAATTGAATTTTGTCGTCAACACTTTGACTCCTATTGGTTATATTCCACCTACGCGTGTTCTTCTTTTCATTGGAATATGTAATTAGAGATGAGAGTAGATTTTTCGCGAGATTTGAATCTATGTTATCGATCTTGAAATAGCAATAATCAAATTTTCATCATTTCTCTGAGTAGAATGCTTATCTCCTTTTCTTCTTAATTGACATGGGCTTGAGTACACTTGTTCCCTTATTTACTGTTTTTAGTAACTTTTTACTTTCATTAATTCATGTTTTTAGTCTCTGACTTTAACATTGTCAATTGGTTGTTACTTCCTTTCCCATTTTTCCTGATTTTGCTCGAGCAATTTGGCTAGCACACCAGTTTCTGCAGTCAATTCTGGATCTATATCAAAGGCTACTTACACCATAATTTAGTACCTTTTTTAACTTTTTCTTTTTCAATTTGTGGGAGAAGATGAATAGACGTCAAACACTCAAGGGTGTAGCAAACTTATTCTACAGAATGAATATCCATTCGATTCTTCATATTTAGGGTTAATTAATTTAGTGATTTATCAATTGACAATGAATAGGAAACCAGGGATTTCATTTTAAGTGCGAACTGAAGACTGTCAACTATATGCGATTTCTTGAACTGTTCGAGACTTCCCATTATGGCATCTGTAACTTTGGGTTGTCATGGCGACCAAACTGTGCGTACGGATGTAATGACGCTCCGTCGACTGTTTTCCCAATTTCACAACATGCACATAACTTGCCATTTTCTTGAACAGTCCAACGACTGACGATTCTTCCTAATCATACCCTCTTATCGAATTGTGTCAAGCCTAAGATGATACTACTTTGATACGAGTTGTAGTAAAACACTCCTCAGCAGAATTTATACCGCATTTAAAATATTTCGTTTCTTTAGGACCGCAATTAAATAACGTTTTCTCTGTTTACGATTTGTTTTAATTATAGCTTAATTCTTAAAGACATAATTACGTTATGATACTTGACTATTAATTCGGTTTCTCTTGAATGCGTTTACGTCTTTTCCACTAGAACAAGTTAAACCAACTCCGCGCCGCCAATACAGACGCTTCCAAAGAAACTAGCCGTCTTCGAGACCAACTTCTGATTTATCGCAAACGTACCGATGATGCTGAGCATGAGTTAAAGAAGAAGGATGCTGAATTGGAACTCCTCAAACGCCGAGTTGATGAATTGGAACGTCTACGCCGACAGGAGCGTGAGGATTATGAAAGAAGTTTAGCTGCACAGCGAGATGAACTTGCACGTCTTCAACGTGAATTGGAAATCCGCTTTTCCGAGTTTACTGATCTGATGAATACTAAAGTCGCATTGGATCAGGAAATTCTTATGTACCGAAAAATGCTTGAAGGCGAGGAATCTCGGTTAGTACTATTGAGATATGTCTTGAAATCTCCTAACGGTTTTAACAGATGTTTGATCGTTCTAATATTTTTCAGAATCACATCTTGTTTCTGTTGTAGTCTCGCAGATAATTGCCTGAGTTTAGATAAAATGGAAAAAATGAACGAGATGACTCATCGAAAACTTCATTCTTTTCTTCTCTTATAGATTTCATTTAAATAATTTTTATATAATTCATTTCTAAAAGATTTAAGCAAATTTATTAAAAAATTGATGTAATTTTTTCTCTTTTTTCCTTCCTTTGTGTAGCTTTTCTGTTCAATTGCTGAGTTCTAATTCATCAGTTTTAGGGCCCAAAGTTTTGAATGAGCATTTGAAATTCCAAGTATTAGTGAATGTAGCATAAAATATTTTGTTAGTTTAAATGTTAGAAACAAGAGGAATCGATTAACAGAAAGGTCAATAAGCGATAAGGGAGAGGTAGTGTCAAAGAAAAACTAAAATTTAAAAATCCTGCCTCCAGATTGTCTACGATATTTCACCTCTTATTGATCGGTGATCGGTCCTGCCACTTCAAATCATTGTTCTTGCATAGCTCAGAAATCAATGTTTTTTTACATGATTTTCTGCGGCTGACAGTCTTAGTTATTCATTTCAAATGGCAGGCGTTTTGATAGTTATTATTAGCTCTTTAGCTGACTTTAGGCTTCGTAGAGGAAGGAACATCAAAGTAACAGAAAGTCGAGGGGTGGGGAACAGAAGAACGATTTGCAGATGTAAAAGAGACAGACACAAAGGCAGAGAAGAGGTAGGATGAGTACTGTGGAAGTGGTAGAATATGGCATACAGTTGGGCCATTGTAGTTTGAAGTCAGAAGTCAACTGCCGGTTAATAGACTTGTTTTGCCGTATGAGTTTACGTTGCCCAGAGTGCACCACGTGGAGGTAAGTCTATTGCACACCCCGTCTTAACCTTTATAGGATGATCTCTAATTACTCTACTTATCATGCTAAGTATCTCATCACACTTGATAAAACCCCTATCTTGTTATTTTTACTTACGAAACCTAAATTATGTCCCCAAGATCTTTGTAACTCAGGCACATAAATATTTGTAGGTAGTTCTTATCTTGGTTGCACTTTAATTCATTGGCCCAGTTTCTCATTGGGCACTAAAGCGGGAACTTTGGCGTGATCGTCTCTCGAGATTTTTATTTCAACCTCATTGGCTATTGTGCAATGTTGCTTAATTTCATTTGAGTGTACTTCTTTTTTCTATAAGTCTGAAGAAGCAGACATGAAGTTGTGATTCGATTTCATAGAACAGCAAGACCCAACATCATGTGTTTCATTGGCCCTCATAAGAAAAACATCTCTCGCCTTTCTTGAAAAAGTGGAATTGAGCTAAGCTAGTTTTAACTATCCTTCTGTTCATATATGGGGAGCAGAACATTTTTAATTTAGGGCATTAATTTGCTGTTCTTTTCACAGGGCGTATCCACCATTGCCAACTTTGATGGTCCAATTTTTTTGCCAATAGTTTGGCACATGCCAAATTTTAAACTTAGTGAAGTTTGTAGCCCGATCAAGTGGCCGGGTTATTAATAACATCTAGACGTGTGAGTAGACGCGGTTCGGTTAACGCTTGCTCATGTTATTCGCACTTATTTGTCCTTACGTTGCTGCAAAAGTCACGGGGAAAAGCAAGAGCCTATACTTGGGGCAGTTCAGGGGCGTTTGAAACCAAATGACCCAGTGTAATACGACTGTGTCTGGGTTTAATTGCCATACCTGGAAACGCACGTCGCCTTGCTGTCGCAATTAAGTTGGATTTGATGAAATTATATTAGCCACACATTGGGTCATTAAATACGCAGATAATAAATTGGAGTGCTTTTTTATGCTCGTGTGTTATTCCTGTCCATTCTTGTTGAACCTGTGCTGTTGGCTTCCAGTTAAATTTGACGAGCGGTGTCCTCTTTGATTGCAAGAAATTTGTTAAAATGTTTATCGTAAACTTTCAACTCATTTTATTTTGAACTACCTGTTCAGAAAATGCCATTAATGTGTCCCTCTATAGACACAAATGTAACGGTTCCTGTATAAATTTTTTTTTGCTAAAACTTGGTAATCCTCTTAGAAGTCTAGAACGACTAGCCTCTATAATTTTTCTCCCAATATTAGCTCGCCTCTGTGCACAAAAAGGCGTGAAAATCATTTTTTGTATACATGGGTAACAAATTTCAAACATATTTAGACAATAAATGTAAGCCATTTAGTGCTACGTTGCATAATCTCGATTACTGATTGGCCGAAAGGTTTTGTACATATGGCAACACTTTCCAGAATGCCCAAGAGCGCATAGGATTGATTGGGTAAGTTTTGATAACACTGTGAGTTCCACAAAGATTAATCAGGGTGACTGAACTGGAAATATCATAAAATTAATTATTCACATTAACTTTTCTTCATTAAGACGAATCATCAATCAATCATACTTGTATTAAGTGTTTTTCTGTTGAAATTAATTTGCTATAAAATAATGCATTCGAACTTGTTTTCAAATTAGGATTTGCTTTAATTTTTTTAAAAAAAACTTTTCACTTATCATTAGTATTATTATTACCATGGATTTAGAATTTTAAGAAATTTTTTCCCTTTATATATTTCTTCGTTCTATATCATTCGTATAAACTTCTCGAGTGTTCGAAGTAAATTTTCTTTTTGCAAATGGCAAGAAATGTACAAATTTTCCAAAGTCATGCTCCTCTTAACAAACTTCTTTAATTATGGTTTAAAGTTGCTAGATGACTTACAAGTCAATTCCAAAGTATTTGCATGCCAAGCTAACTGCGTGTCGTTAGTGAAACTCTTATTCAGGTGCTATGCTTGTTTAATCATGATTATTGCACAAAGTACTCGGTTCACGCCCCTTATTTCCGAGGCCAGACAATGTGCTTTAAGTCGTCAATGAAAGCGAATTTTGGTCTTAAGGTCTCTCTCTAACCGCCACTGTCCTCTGCCGGGACCGCAGTGAATGGTCATTTTTGCTTTGTTGTCTCCGTTGTTGACTCATCGACGATGACTAATGAAAACGAGCATCGATAGAGAGGATGTTGTCGTGTTTTCTTCTACGCCGTACTTTCCAGCGCATTCGAATTGTGAGAGTGCGGTTAACTGGCTACAAATAAATAGCATTTCTAGTTTAACAAGATAGTACTACACCAAAACGCAGGTCCATACGTTTGGTGAAGTGAAGGTACCAATGCAATTACTTGAATGCTTGAACTTTAATTGCCTGCATTGATGCAAAACAAAAACAAATATTAATTATGGAAAGAAACTGAAATCGAATAATGGAAAGTTTAACAAGTGAAAAAGGAAGGATTGATGAAATGATAAGATGCTAAGTATCCCTTCTTAAGTTGACTCCCAGTCTTGGATTGTCCAATATATGCAAATTGTGTAATTCGCTTTCGAAAATTTATATTTCACGTTTCTTTCCTGGCTGACCGGTATTTTTGCTTCAAGTAGTTGGAACGCAAACGGAATTTTGTATGATATCCAGCAGCTTGCTTAGAGGTGGACAAAAAGTGTGATCTACCTGTACACATATTTGACAATTTTCACCATAAATTTTGAACAGCACTTTTTGGAGTTTCGATTTCTTATGCCATTAAATGCTATAATTGCTCCAGACTTTGAGGTGGGACTGATGTCTCCCCCCCCCCTCCTCTCTCTTCGAAATTTCGTTTCGCCTCATTTAAGATGCTCAGTTTGACTGCAATTTGGTTGTAGATGAGTGCGAAGAATTCGATTTTGGCGCACTAAGCCTTGCAGTTTTGCAATATTTTCAATCTTGCGATTTTTGAGTCGTTTTTTGTTTCCCTTGGAAGGAGAAGAAGAATTTGGAGATGTGTGGGTGTTTCCTAATAATACCGCCTGACGCAAATCCAATTCCCAAATCTATTTGGGATGGCTTGTTTGTAGTGAATATGATATTATGTTAGCTCCCCCCTTGGATTGAGATATATAGATGAAATTTGATCACGTGTTTATCAAGTTAGCTCGTGTTTTAATCGTTTTGC
This sequence comes from Rodentolepis nana, assembly GCA_900617975.1. Taxonomy (NCBI): domain Eukaryota; kingdom Metazoa; phylum Platyhelminthes; class Cestoda; order Cyclophyllidea; family Hymenolepididae; genus Rodentolepis; species Rodentolepis nana. The sequence continues at coordinate 8,403 of UZAE01013086.1, read as the reverse complement.
TTTAAATAGCTAAGATCTAAATATGCCTGGTCGAGATAGCATTCTGCTTCACAGGGAATTTTCCCATTTTCCTTCTCTAAAATGATTTCACCTGGACTCTCAGTTGTGCCCACTCATTAAAGTGGTTAAAATTTATTAGCCAAAAGAAAAGTGCTAGCAGGTAACGAAGCTAGAGACATGGCATTTCTAATACTTTTTTTCGACTTCTACATTGTTATGTTTACTACGCACCACTGACAATTATTTTCGAGAGTGAATTGGACGAAAATCTTTCTGGATAATTTGTTTCGATTTCTGAAAAGTCCCCAAGCGAAGGACGCAGTCTAGCATTAATGCTAGTCGTTTTGACGAGTAAAGATGGGAAAAAATTCACTAGGGAATCCTTGAAGTGGAGGGGGGGGGGATGGGGAGATCCAAGTAAGTGCTATTCATGTCTCTTCTTCTGTTCATCCTCTGCTCCTCGAGTTATGCTAGTCTTACTCGATTATTTTCTATTTAAGTTGTTTTTCGTGGAAAGTAACCAGAATCTTGAAGATGTATATATATATAATAAGCAGCATATTTTTTTAGGGCCAGTTATACTTTACAAGCATGACTTAAAGCAGCTACTCTTGAAGAGTGAGAAGTTGTCTTTGCATTCAACTCGAGGTGATTCAAGATTTCCTAGCATTGTCCCAAACTAAAAGAAAATGATTAAAGAAATATATTGACCTGCCTGTTCACAATGCCTATTCACCGCTTGCAAAAGTGAACAGACTAAGTAAAATCTCTGTCAGAAGTGCGTTGGTCAAGATGAACGTTGGTATGGGCGAACCACCTAATTAAGAGGAGAAGCAGTAAATTGTGTTTTTAGCAAGGGCCATTCCAGTATACCTTTTTCTACACAAGCGAAGTGTTTTGAACGCTCGTGTTGATGCTTTTGGGAAGTTTCTACTTATTAGATGCTCTGCAGAGGCGCACTTTCGCCTCATATTTCGTTGATTCAAATATGGAATGAAACTTAATTTGTTTCTACCTTTAGTCTCAACATTTCAACATCGCTTCGAGGACCATCCACAGGTTCCAAACGCCGACGTCCAACTTCGGCAGTCATTGAAGAGGAAGATGACGATGGTATTCACTCTACTTCCACAAGTTCTCTTATCAGCGGTGGAGAGGGTCGCTTCCCTCGAGTCACTTATCGAGTCGCCACCAACTCAACTAGCAACATCGAGTTTGCCGCTGATCAGGGTGAACTCGGAAAATGTGTGAAACTCGTTAACACCTCAGATGAGGTATGTTTTGGAGTTGATATTTCATTATTGTATCTCACAACAAGACAGAAAAAGAGATCATTTTTTTATCATGAGGGCCTAACAAAATTCGGTTAAAAGTGGACTCAATAAATGCCAAATAGGAGGGATTGAATAAGTGTTGGAAGTAAAATCGAAGTACCGGAGGGCCTTATTCCATTCAAGTTTTGGTTTTGAATTTGCAATTTGTTTGCAAAATTTCCTACTAGCCCAACGTTTGAATTATATAATTCTTCGTATTGATTACTAAGGAAATTTTCATTTCCAGTGTTTATTGGGCGATGGTTTAATTATAATAGTAGACTTGCAACTTGCTGAATGACTTTGTGCAATCTTGATCGGTTTTTGTGGCCTTAACATTGTGTGGATGAATTGATGGTAAATGCAGCCTTATTAATCATGCAATTAACAGTAGAAATGATAGCTACGGATAATCGAATTCATAGTTTTGGAATTTCAAATTCTGAGACAAGGTAAGGAGATTTGGCCCCTGGAAGTACAATCCATAAACAGGAAGTCCAGTCAATAATAAGAGGGAAGAGATCAAGAAGATGTCGTGAGGTGTCAGGGGATCTTAAAAAATTTGATTTTCGGGGTCCAGATTATATAAAATTTGCTAAATGGGCCGTTCAGATTTCAAAATTCTACCTTCATTATATTAGGATTGGGGAAATTGTTTCTCCACGATGTTCAATGCTAGGAAGGGCTGATCTTACCTCTTCAGTTCCCCCCCCCCCCCCAAATGACTGATAAGCTAAGTGGTCTTGAAAGGTATTCCACAGCTTGAAGTCTAAATATACCAGATAGTTTTTTAGGCTAACAGAGCTCCGTAAGTTTATAACAATTGATCCAAAACAAAGAAAAAGTAATTTGGAGTGAGGACAACAGGGCGGGTTGGAAAATCGTGGAAATTTTACTCCAATAAGGCTCATTATTCCTCCATTTTTCTACTTGTTTTAAAAGTTATTTTCTGCAGTCTTCTCCATTTATCGACTAAATAAATAAATATATCGATAAGCAAAAGTTATTTTCAATTCAATGTCGAAAGATTTGTAGTGGATGATACGAGCTTAATTTATCGCATTTCGTTTGGTTTAAACCGTTTTCGTTGTGTAACGAAAGTTATTTGATATTCAGTTCTGAAGTGAATGGAAAAATAGCGCATCGGAATGTCGGTTGTGTGGATGGAGTGCTGACTCATTGGGGTGTGTGTGTGCGCGCGCATGTTACTATCGATATCCGAGCTTTTTCGCTTCTTTTCGAAATTCAAGCCGTATATTAATTTTTTAATGAATTTTGAGTAATGCGAATGTGTGACATCTCTTTGGACCCAATCGAGACCTTTCTTCTGATATGTGAAGCGGTCTCTTTTTTGGCTCCAAAAGCAGGCGAATTCGATAAATTTTTGTTCATCGAACTCGTTTTTTTCTGATTGGAGGTTTTTAATCGACCAAACAGGATGATAGTTCTGGACGTTACTTCATCTTATCTTTACTATTTCATTGAGTACTCGGAATTTCAAAAGGCCCTTTCAATTATTACGGACCTAATTACCTCAACTTTGAATGGGTACACATTTAAAATCTGAAAATTTAATTATTTCCTTTTCCTAAATTTCGGATATATTATAAGAATTCGTTGGATCATAGTATTCCTTGAAATTACAAAATATGACACACATGACTTACTCAATTATTCCAGAATTGAAATGTTTTACAGTATCAGCAACCTTCGCCATTTGTAAAATGATGCTTTGTTCTATTTAACTACCACAATGTTTATTTGTGAAGGGGGGGTGTTTTATTTATGAATTTATTGCTAATCTTATTCAATAGTCCTTGTTATGGATTTCTCTAGAAAAGCTTTAGAGGTGATGGTATTTGATTTTGTAAGTTAGCGGCTTCTCAAAATAATAATGTTACTCATTTGAGTAGTGAATAAATTTAAATATCAAAACTGAGAGTAAATCCGGCAAAAGTGAGGAATGTTTCCCGTGGAATTTGCTTCGTTAAATCTCTCAACCCCCCCCCCCCCAGCTGTTCAGCTCATGCAATTTCATTGGCTATTAATATTGCGAATAGCAATGCGAAAATTAGTTAGGATTTTAATTTTGGCCTTAATTCTCTGTTCAGTAAGTGATAAAGAGCAGAAGATTAACACTGTATCAAAGAGACCTATTTGACATGATGCTTGAATTGAGGTTCTATAATATTTCGCTGAAGCATAAATCATGCTTAAAGTTTAGAATTCCTGTATAACACCCCCTGATGGAGGCCAATATTTGTCTGAAATTTCCCATGCATGTTGACCGATTGTTTGCAATGGCGAAGAGTTTGTCCAGCTTCTTGATCTTTGATCACTGTCTAGTGATTGAAAAGTAGCGTATATAGTATATAGATAGTAATCGAAAACTTACAAGTTTTGGGGTTATAGTAATTACCACTAAGTTGAAAATCAGCACCAACTGATTTTTATCAATGATGCATAGCTATAAATGAGTATTTTGGTCATAAACGTGGAAATTCATGCATGGCCATTATTATTTCTATTATGATTATGATTATTATAGATGCATTTTTCTCCACAATCCCGACTGAGTTGGAAGTGCTTGGAACTAAATAAAGATTTTTTGGGAAATCGCACAATTTCCATGAATTCCAAAAAAATGGAGAATTCTATTCATTTCTTAATCAAGAAATATCGATTTCATTTCTAATTAGTTTCGTAGCTAAAGGAAGCCCGCATTTGGAACTGCGCAAGTTTCTAAACTTGAATGGTGCTCCCTCAGATAGAACGCCCTGACTGGATCACATATATTAACATACTTCTACAAGTTGCACTCGTTCATGTAATAGAAGTGCCTCATTGGGTCGATATGAACATCTTCTAAGTTAGAAATTACAGGGAAAAAGCTCATTGGTCCACTTTCAATGATGTAGCTGGCTGACTGTACCGGTTATTTCTTCTCAAGAGGAGGGCTAGTAGCTTGTGAATATTTCCTAAAAGCTGCTGTAGAGTGTCTTCCATCGAACCATCGAAGGTCACAGCCCCTATGCTTTTCCCAATGCCAATGAGGTCATACATTGTAATGTTACATCTACCCTTTACAAATTTCAGTAAATGTAGGTTACAAGTTAAACTGAATACCTTCCTTCGTAGGCGATGCATAAGATTAGAAATAGTTGATTTCAACATTAAAAATTGAGCTTACCTCTTCTCAAATCTTTAATCTACTTCGGATGACTAAGCATTTCTCGAATCATATTTGCTACATCGACTAAAATGCCTCATATTCTTGCCAAATACAACCATGGTTCAATATAACTATTCTAGAAAATATTCAACTTCATTAATGCTTACATCTGAGAGCCTGCTTAGTCACGAGGAAATATTTAAAATGTTTGCCATTTTCTGAAATGTTCATTTTTTTATTTAATGGAAAATATTGCTGCAGGCAATAGTTTTATCGTTAATTAATGCACCCCATAAAAGTACATTTCGTCTGTTTTTTTGCTCTTAGGATACCAACATAGGAAACTGGACTCTAAAACAGACTGTTGACGGCCATGGAGTTACCTTCAAGTTTCCTCGGTCCCTCATTCTTAAACCCGGAGCCTCATGTCAGGTAAATAAAAAATGACTTTTGTCAAACAAATATATGTGTAACTTCAATTTTAAATGGGAAAAAATCACTTCTGAGTTATAAAGTGGTTGAAAGGCGTTCTTTTTGTAAACAAACCTTTTGGCTGTTTCGCTATTGGTGCCACGTGGGTTGAGGTATTGGAGGTTTCGGGAGCGAAAGTTTTAAGTCACCTAGTACGGGATTGGTCAATATGAGCTCAGTAGTTTGCAAAGACTTAGTTAAAGGTAACTTAATTACCTTTCAAGAGTTTCATTTTCCAGTGATTGTGGCTAAAAACGAAAGGAGAGTTCACTTCAGTGCTTGATTCAAAAGTGGAAGTTTGATTTCCTCCAATTAAAGTCGTTATTATAATAGAATTGAAAAACACTCGTAACTATATTCCAACTTCTGGCTATAATGATTTTTTTTGAAAATTGAGTGCTCTCATACCAATTCCCATAAGGTGGTGGAATTAAACGACAAAAATTAGCCTAACTTGGTCACTTGAGCTGTTTGCCTCAACGGATATGCTGCGACACTTTATAATTCAAGTTTCATTGGCAATTACGCAGTGGCTTGTTGCAAAGCTCAACCATGGAAATAATTTTTCGCTCTGGTAATAACTGGATTGATGCCTTCAACGCAACTATAGGACGGCGCGATCTACTTGGGCAGCGGTGACTGACCATTATCGAACACGAGATGGAAGTCAAGAGGTGGTATGCGTAATTGGATTTATTGTTGATCGTTCGTTCTCTCTAGAGCTCGACGGCTGTTTTAATTACATGGGGGGGGGGGGGGGGCTTTGAAGGGGTGGAGACTGAGCGCTTTCAATTGTGGTGGAGCCATTTTTCTAAGGTCATATGGACATTGAGCAGTGAGTGGATTGGCAAGTGGGAGTACTCATTTCTCTGCAAGGAGCTGAATAGATTTTTTCCCATAGGGAGGGTTAGCTACATTTTTGCATCTTTTCTTTCTATAAATTGTGTCATTGAAGGTACTTGCATCATGTAAAACCTTGACCAAAGGCCCAGACGCCATTGTAAAGTATGCTGCTTCTTCTTGTTTTAGATTTGGAACAGTGACGCTGGTGCTACAAATGATCCACCCAAAGATTTGGTGATGAAAAACCAGAGCTTCAAAATGGGCGCCAATATAACTTTCTCTCTAATTAATGCTGATAAAGAGGTAAGTATAATAACTAGTTGTCACTATTCGTTAAAGCGAAGTGTTTGAGAGATATTTTATTGTACTTTTTGAAGTGTGCACTTTGCTAAGGTCTGGATAATTTCGTGTTGATTTGACCTAATTCAAACGAATCAAGGCCAATTAGCAGCTTGTTTTCAAATCGATTAGATACCGCGTCAGATGCCTAGATAACCAAGAGTCATTGTGGTATCACACTTAATATCAATTCATCTGGTGTCTAAACTACAGGCAAAGCCAGCGTAGAAAAACTCTAAAAAGGTAAGGTATGCCGTGTCTTAGTGTCTGGGTTGTCTTAATTAGCATCAAAAATAGACGAACGAAAGCAGTTGGTTTGGCATTTTATTGGTTAAAAATTTCAGATCTTTTCGAGAATGCTACCATTTTCATCTTAGAAACCGAAACCTATTAGCTCTGAAACTCATCTCTTCTCCTGTTCCATTTGTAATGCCATATGGCTTCGAGTACTAGGAAAAAGACTTCTGCAGATGTGTTGTAATGAGAGATGATTATAATTTTATTTATCGACTCCACTGTGCCCAAACTGAGTAGACTTTACTTCGCAAAATGTCCCTTCATTACAAATTAAGATGCGAGTTGAAGAGGGGAAGCATTTTGTCACTTTTGTCATGGCCTGTGGACGAAAAATAAAAGGAGTATTAGCAAATATAACGTGAAAGGAAGGCAAGGTTGCTAAGACCAATCACGTGTCGTTTTAAAGTCGTTGTCAAATTACGAATTAAACACGCGAAAACGATTTCGAGGCCAATTTTGCCCCTGGAATTTTTTCTCGTCTTTTAAATCAATTGAAATGTCCAGTATCGATAAATTGATAACGAAGTTGAGACATGTACGTCTATTGATACAGCAAATTGAGCTTTGATGTAGATTTTAATTGTCAATTTTATTGATTATCGATTATTGTGTTTATTTGATGTGCGTGTCTTTCAGGAGCAGGCGAATTGCCAAATCACCCGGGAGACTGTTGGTACTGCTGCTCGTTTTTCTCGTTCACATTCAAGCTTACAATCTGATGAGGTAGGTGATCAATACTAAATATCACCTAATTATAAGTTTTGTTTAAATGAAATCTGTTGGGAGAAGGTGCCTTCAAACGTGATGTTTAGATTGACTCTATTTTGACCGATGAGTTGTTAATCTGTATAAACATGACTTGAAGTGCCTACCGTACTTAGTCATTATATAAACTCAAATGTCACCATAACACAGTGTATTGATTTCAACTTAAAAATCTCCCATAATGAGATTTCAAATAATTTCCGAGCTTCATAATCTGTCCTTAACTTGACACGTACTTGAATAGCAAATCATCTCGATATTTTTTATATGGTTGTTCCTTACCCACCTTGAGTAAAAAGAGTTAATTAGGGAAATCTCCACAGCCAGTAGTGATCATAACGCTTGACCCCCAATAAGCTATTCATTTCCCACCACCTGTCCTGTTAAACAGAATTAACCTGGAATCGAACCGCGTAGGGAAACTGTTTTGAACACCTTCGTTGTAATTATTTCGATCGTAGGGTAGATGCAACGTAAAATTAGATTGGAATTCTTGTTAGAATATGAAAAAGTATTGCATTCGGACGTGGTAGAGAGATGAAAATACGCTAATAAACAAGATTTTGTACCACTTTTATGAATTATAGCCCTCACTCCCACAGCCTCTCTCCCGATTTGTTATAATTTCATATTTGCAAATCATCAAAATGTCCTTAATTCATTATATCAGCACTGTTTCGGGATTTTTTAATGGGGAGGGGGGGGGGGGGGGGGATTGAGGTGTTGTTTTTTACTGATCGCATTACCTTTTCAACTTCTAGAAGTGCGCATTAATGTAGGAACGCGATTCAAGAAGTCAGGTAACATCTCCATCCAATTCCAAATTGCATTATCCAATCACCGGTTATCACTAGCACTACTCTCGCCCCCCCCCCTCTACTTCGTCTCCTTGCTCTCTCTCTCTCTCCCTCTCCCTTCATTTACACCCCAACGTGGTTTGCGCGCCTCACTTATCTTTTAATTTATCCCCGTCTCTCTTACTAAATATACTAGTCATGTGTTCTTCCCACCTCCCTACTTATAGTCACCATGCCCTGCATTATTGAAATAATAATAATAATAATAAATGTTATCATCAGTTGTTTCATTTCATCAAATCGCCTTTCTCTCCAAATGGAAAGGGGAAAATAAATGCATGTTTATAAAAAATTATTTATTTATACTTATTTCAAATGGCAGGCATATTGATAGTCATCATTAGCC
>UZAE01013085.1:15853-26818 GCA_900617975.1 Rodentolepis nana | reverse complement strand
GGGGGGGGGATCTGCTTGTAAATGAGCGATCTCGAATTGAAACCCTTAATATTATAAAGTTCGAGCTCTAATCATACTAGTGCATATAAACGGAGAAATCCACAAGGTTGGAGCTTTCACGCGCAATAAGATGTTGACAGCTTAGTTATTCCGGAATTTGGGAATATCATATGACACCCTATATGTGGTTGTACATCAAACCAAAGTGAAATTAGTATAAGCGGAAGTTGTACTTCATTTCACAAAATGCTTTTGGAATAAAATAAAAATAGAATTGCATCAATCCAATCTGTAAGGGAATACGATTTTTCATCACATTTGAATTATGTTACTTAAATGAATTTAAGTAGTTTTAAGAATGGTAATGGGTACCTGAGTGGACTCAATGTTGTCTGGAGTGTGTTGGTCATTTGCACTGGCAGTTGCAGCCTGTGGGTCCATTCTATCCACACCCAAATTCGTGGCAGATTTAACAATGGAGTGCGAGGGCACATGAGACACTAAAATGGAAGGATAAAAACAGTGTAAGGCTAGAAAGAACGAGCTCACAAGTACAGTAAAAGAGAAGATCTCTCTCAAGCCTTTCGTAAGGCCCGATGCAGATAAGAGACTGATTCCACACAACCCCTATATATGACTAGGAGTATAAGAATAAGATACTAGGGAATCCACATTACTGCCCCATTCCTAGCCTCCAGTGCCATTGTGTGAAGGGACTGGCTTAGGACAAGAATAAGAATTGAACCTACTGACACCAGTTTAAGTGTTCCATATTCAAGAATCCTCCTGGAATTCTTAAATACATCTTTAGTACACAGAAGACGATTTCACTTGGAGAATGAAATTGAGGAGGTAGCAAGATGCCCCAGTATCATTGCATTCTAGACGATGGAATACAAAACCAATGGGCAGGGCCTGTGTCCTCTTCAAACTAAATGAAAAAATCAAAACTAAATCAGCAGGAATGTACAAATGCAGCTCACTATAACATGCGGGAAAAACCGAGGCTAATGGTTTATTCTATCGAATCTATCTATCTATCTAATTCCTCAGATGTACACTCGGAGATAAACATTCCCTAAGCATATCAGGCTTATGGCAATAAAACACAGTTTTTTTCCGAATGCAAAAAAATAAACAGGCAGAGAGTGGGGGGGGGGGCGGGGGGGGGGGAGGGAGGGAGAGATAATTTTGGCACAGAGTAAGTAGCTTGGATGAGACATTGAACAACTCATTCTCACTAAAAACTACTCGGTGATGAATGAATTATGAAAGTGGCAGAAATTGAAATGAATACGTTGGTTCTTACTTATGACTTATGTTCATAGTTGTTTAAGATGAACATCTGAAACGATTCTAACTATAGGTACAAACTTCGCATAGATAAAGCATTTTAGTTTTATTTCATTTTAAAAGGTTGGGCACTGGCAGACAGCTACCAGATGGCTAGTACGCAAAAGAGGATAATCACTTGCATCTACCTCTTATACAAATAAAATAAAGGTTTGAAATTCGTCAAGGAAATAGAGAGAAGCACGTAATTTGTGAACCGGAAAATAAAAGCCATCCTCATGGTATAAAATCACTGAAAAAATATAAAACTGACCGGAAAATATCGAGTGCGCATGCCATGCGTTGCATTTTGGTAAAATTGACACTACTCAATTAGAACAACTTTAAACCACTAGGCAAAATTGAATAAGTCAAAGGTCATTATTTCACTGAAATAAGGCATTATTGAGCTAAGTAGACTTACTCTTGTGAACTTCTTTGGCTGAGTGCCGTTTACCAATTTCGGCTAGAGAGCGAATGATGTGAAGTTGTTGGCCGGTCTTGGCACGTCTTTTCTGACGGGTGTAGAGAGTGCTGTGATGAAGGAGCAAGAGATCTCGTGTTTGGTCACGCAAATTCGGATCTAGCATCTTCTTCTTAACCATGCGTTGAACAACCTCATCTAAAATAGGGGAAACATGCTACTTACAAACCACTTGACTGGCCAATTTGTAATTATTGTTGCCAGAGATATTTCCTAGGGCGTACACCGTATGACACACCCTAAGCCGAAAACTGCTTGCTATGTTCTTAGACATAATTAAGGAAATCGAACTTCTTAAATTCGCATTTTAAGAGTCAAATTGGAGCCTGAACAATACAAATACATAAATAAATATTTTTTAAGTATTTAAAAACTAGGAGTCATATTTGTTTAAGGAGACCATGCTTTAACGGATAATTTGCAGCCTAAGCTACCGCCTTAATTCAGATCAGCTATCTCGGCTGACAGTAAACCACAAGGGGAACTGCGCTTGAGTTCAGTTTATTCACCCATTGGTTGGCAGGTGGGAAATAAGACCGCGCGGATATGATGACGCGTGAGAGTTGTCGCTTGAAGCCCCAAACCGCATGTGAGAGGGTGTTAAGTCGAATCGCCCAAGTCACTAGCATAGGCCCACTCTCTTAATTTGGACGAGTAAAAGCCTTACCTTCAAATTTTCCAGTTACTTTTATTGATATTTAGGTAGATTAAGGGCAGTATCCAGTTCAACACAAGTCAAATGTTTCTAAATAAAATATTCATTATTATTTTCTTCAGGCCTTCTTCCTGTGATCAGAGAAATAGTGTCAACACGGCGTTGTGGAAACGAATAGACCTCTACACACCTATACCATAAATTATACATAAAATTTCCGTCTACTTATCAATTTGAGTTAGTGGTACCTAACTATTTAAATTATGTAAATTAAGTACATTGCACAATAAGGCCTCCAAATTGATTGGTTAATCAATACCTACAAACGAAAGAGCATTGGCTCTAATTGTATTCATTTCCCTCCCCAATGCTTGAGGCATTCAAACATTCCACCCACTCAAAATCACTGCAAATGCCACCAAGGCGAAGAAGGCATTTCAAAAGAGAAGGTGAGCAGACACTGCTTTTTGAATGAATTTCGGAGGGCAAAGCAGCACTTTGGAGATGTTTCATACGTTCGACTAAATCAATTGAAATCTGCCAAGTAGAACGTCATAAAACGCTGGGGAAAGAGGATAAATTACAAACTCAAAGCAAGGCAACTGACAAACAAAGGAAAAAGAGCAAAAATGCCATAGGCACCCTGAAAGAGCACATGAAGTTGGTTAAACATAACCAGTATGCCGTTATTTTAATAACTGAATATCAAAAAATAGACTACCAATTGTAAAATAATAATCTATTTGTTCCTATTAATATGCTACTTAAATGTAGTCTACTAATTTAGTAGCCCCTCCTCATATACAAAGAAGTGCTCTTTTTACCATAAAACGACTTCAGTTGATCCCATTTATTAATTCTTAAGTAGAAGTTTAGAGGCGAATGAAACTACAGGAGTAGGAAAGGCTTCCTAAACGAAAACAAAAGTGCCATAACCGTTCTAGTCGTCTGGTTGATAAAAAGCACACGACTGTTATCCAAGAGGTAGTAAAACGTGCAACCCCCCCCCCCTCCCCCGGTAGGCCGGAGCCGTTTATCAACATTGAGTAGGCTACGACAGGCAACCATTTATCAACCCCTAACGGTGGGTGAGCAACGTGGTGGCACTGGCTCCACAATTTCGCAACATTCATAAGATTTCCTAGCTTGCATGCAACCCTGGACAACGTATACTCATACGGCAAAAAGGTCTATTGACCGGCAGTTGTCTTCTCACTTCAAACTACCACACTCCACTGTATGCCATAGTCGACCACTTCTACAGTACTCACCTTACCCTATTCTCTATCATTGTGTCTGTCTCCTTTACATCTGCAAATCACTCTTCGGTCCACCCTCTTGAATTTTTCTAACTTTGATGTTTCTCCCCTCTGTGAAGTTCGAAGTCAGCTAAGGGCTAATGATAACTATCGAAATGCCTGCCATTCGAAATAAATAAATAAAGTTTTTTTTTCTAAAAAGTAGCTAATTTAGTTCTAAACCTTTAATAGGCAGAACTCTACTGTCCACACTAAGGTAAATGCTCCGAAATTGTAAAAGAAAGCTCCAGGGCGACCGGTAGCAAAAATTGCCTCTTTCTTGATTGTGATTGGTGGAAATGTGTATTTACAGTGCGAATAATGGCAGTGTTGTAGGTGACATTTGATTGGATAGTGGGTAAGTCACGTTTAGAGGGAAATAGATGCATACATGCTACTGAAATAGGATTTAAAAAATTGTACATAGCTGTTAAATTCCTCTGTATATCTATCTACTTCAGGAGGACGATATTTTGTATTTGCATGGAAGCAAGTCCCATAGATAACTAATATAATGGAAATAATCGATTTCAAATTTTTAAATATGCAAAAGATAGTAAATAGAGCAAATGTAAGAGGAACAAAAATATAAACACAGAGAACTAATATATTTAAACATTTTCATCAATAATGCATACCCCGAAGCAAAGGATACTAATTCAAATTCACCGAATTTGCAACAGTAATAAGCAATGCTAATGGCACCACAAAATTGTCGAATATGGAGGAAAATCCGAATGAGTGAAACATTATTAGAGGCTAATAAGGCATGGGGATTGATCGGGAAATAATCTCAATAATGCCCTCAATTTCATATTTTGGTAATTTGACCCTCATGTTCATAGAAGGGGCTACATTAACGAAATTCACTCACATAGTCGTTGTTTGACTCAAGTTGTTGGATAATTAATCATTAACTTAAACAATAAGTTATACCTTCCGAGTACAAGGTTAGAAATGGCAGGTCCATGAACATGACACCACTGCTTCTGTCTATTCGATCGTGAGAGTTTAGTTATCTCCATCCCACAGGAATTATCAACCTGATTCTGGTTCTGTTTTGCCAACATAAGAGCATCTAGGAGATAATGTAGTGTCGATCTTTCAGATAAACACATTGAAGTAGTCCATACCAAGTACTTGATTTTGATATAAAAAAAACTGTGGAAGGCGATGCAGCAATCTCGTTCATTTAGACATCATCGAATCAAATTGCGAAAGGGTGTTGATAATTAGCAAATACATCAAGTAAACGAAAAAAGAGCATAAAATAATCAAACATTACTTCTCAGTAGGTAATTACTGCCATCTTAGTTCAGAATGCCTGACATTTTAAAATTTTAACAATTTGACCTTCAGTTCAGAAAAATGAGGCGTTTAGCTGAAAGGCGTCTTTGCATATGAGGAAATCAACTGAATTGGTTTGTAGTCGCCAGCTCAGCATGATGGCTAAATAAATTTAATGTGAGTGTTTAGTTGTAAACAATGGGAGTAAGTGCTAAAGTGGAGTGGATAAGCTGAAATTCAAACAAGCAACTGAAGGCCAACTTAAAACTTTTAAATTATATGGCAGAATGATAGAGAACTGGAGATTCAAGTAAATTGTCATTCGAAAGGCTGGACAGGAGAAGGATATTGAATGAAGGAGAATGTTGCCAATGGATGGAAAATAGCGCCAAATGCAAAATTTACCGGTCAAGATACGTAACCACTTATCCGGCACTGCGCAACAACACAAAGCCACTGGTTACTTAAGTGAGTCACAAGCGGTTCGGACAACTACGGCCATTGTTTGCGCCTATAAGCACGATTTCCAATAAGACCGTCTACTACCTTAAAAGAACACGTAACTATGCTATTTTTTGATCAAATATGGTGTCAAAGTATGAAGAAACAGAGACTTTGTGAGAATTGTTTCAAAAAGTAGCCTTGTGGAATGCAAGGAGATACTTGGAACCCATTCATTGCATCAATTTTGTCTCACTTAATAGGGACTTCCGAATTCCGAATGTCAACCCATCCATATATCGGGTTGGCAACTAAGTCATTGTCGTTTTTGTTGACAGATTCACTCTATACTTTCTTTTGTTTTGTTAACGTGGCCAGAACATCTAACCTATATTTTTTTCTTACTGTATGGGCTTCTAGGTTAATTAGTAAAAAATTTTTTTGTTTAGTTCTTTAGTTTTGTTTTTATCCCAAGTTAAAAATGAAAGAACAGGACGTGCACTTCCGACACATTTTATTGTATTACTTCCGAAAAGGCAAGAACGCAACGTAAGCACAAAAGAAGTTATGTGCCGTATATGGAGATGAAGCCTTAAAAGAAAGGCAGTGTCGAAATTGGTTTGAAAGATTTCGTTCCGGTGATTTTTCACTCAAAAATTCACAACGATCTAGCCGCCCAGTCGAAGTGGATGAAACCCATATCAAGGCCATTATCGATTCAAATCGTCACAGCACAACACGAGATATTGCAGAGAAGCTCAATGTGTCGCATACATCCATTGAAAAAAATTAAAAACCCTTGGTTTTGTCAAGAAACTTGATTTATGGATCCCTCACCAGTTAAAGGAAATTCATTTGACGCAACGGATTAACATCTGTGATTCGCCGCTACTGAAACGCAATGAGAATGATCCATTTCTGAAGAACCTAGTTACTGGCGACGAAAAGTGGATAGTTTATAATAATGTTACTCGCAAGAGATCATGGGTGAAGCAAGATCAACCAGCCCAAACAGTATCAAAAGCAGAGATTCACCAAAAAAGATTATGCTGTCAGTGTGGTGGGATCACAAAGGAATTTTGTAATTTGAACTCATGCCGCAGAACCAAACGATAAATTCAAATGTGTATGTTGAACAACTCCAAAAACTGAAGGATGCAATTGAAGATAAGCGGCCGGCATTATCAAATCGGAAGGGTGTTGTTTTCCACACATCTTTGATAACGCAAGGCCCCACACATCTTTGGTTACTCGGCAAAAATTATTGGAACTGGGTTGGGATGTTTTGTCACACCCACCATATAGCCCTGACCTTGCGCCTTCGGATTACCATTAGTTTCGTTCCATGCAAAACTCTTTAAATGGTAAAATTTTTAACAACGCGGATGATGTCGGATCACACCTAATTCAGTTTTTTAATAGCAAAGACCAGACATTTTACGAACGGGGAATTTTTACTCTGCCAGAAGGATGGAAAAAGGTCATCGACAAGAACGGCCAATATCTAATTGAATAAAGTAATATTTTTAAACAAAAATTCCGAATTTGCCTTCTTATTTGAAATCGGCAATGACTTAGTTGTCAACCTAATAGTAAATGACGAACCACACAAATGCACTTTAAATAACAGGGAACTAATCAAATTTGCTTGCAGGTCAAAATGATGGACTTTAGAGAACGTAAAAACAACTCCAAAAGGGACAATATTTTTACGTTTCCGCTATTTTTTCAGTAAAGCCATAGAAAGATATTTAAAAAGGAATGGGAAGTGAAAAAGAAGTCCTGAATAAACTCATTCTGGACTATGGACTAAAGATATCTGAAGTTGAAAGCTGAATACGGGCGGAGAAAGGGAAGACAGTCATTGACTCAATTGTCTTAACTTAATTACTTGGCTCAACAGCCCCCCCCCCCCCCACCCCACTGTAGGGGTGATAAAATTTCCATTCCACTGAAGATTAAATATTTTCAGACACTGCCGCTAATATCGACATTAGCAAAAGAAGGCGCAAATGGAAATAGAAGTGAACACACACAAATTCTCCGAATACCAGAGGGCAACATGAAACAAATAATGAAAGTGCACAAAATAAGACAATTAGGAGAAAATTGGATAAAAGGAGTTGCGATGCATTTCTAAGAATCTGTCCTCATCAGTTTTTTGGCTTTCTTTCATGGCCATTGATGCGATCCTTCCTTGCCACGAATTAAAGTTTATTTCAACGTTCACAATTTTAATGATGATTACAGAAGTTCGAGTCTTAAAATTCACAAATAGAAAATTACGCAGCTCTCGTATTAAAAAAACTACAGAATGCTACTCCTCTTTCCAGGGTATTCGCTAGAAAGCACTTCTTTCAGAGGCCTTGAAAATTAAATAAGACCGTCTAGGGGACGAAGTTTCTTGCTTTCCGGCTATTTATGATATATGACAATCCATTTGTTCTAATTCCTTCTGCATTTATTCTTGCATGCAACATACTAATTAAATTAGAGTTCATTTATGTCATAACATACTGGAATGTTAGCATAATGTAAATTTAAAGGCCTTATCTTACTTTTCATTAAGTTACGTCGCTTGTAATTTCCAAAGAGAGTATAAATTGCTCAAAAGTATGAGCTTTCATTTAATGAAGAGGAAAAAGAGGGATAAAGATTCCCCTTACTTTAAGTTAACAATACTCAGAATCCGGCTTTGATAGAATTGATCAGAAATAAATAATTCGAATTCAAATAATGCTGATTTAGTGAATGCGCATGTGAATCCTCAGACAAAAGTTGTAGAGGTAGAGGGTGTTCTGTTCGGCTGCATTTATCAGACTTCTCCACTCTCATACAAACATGATGACAACGAAATGTGGTGACTGGAACCCAACTGGATCATGGAAGAGAACAACTTGCACCATGAAGTTTTGCTTCGGGCGTCGAAATCCGACGTAAACTGCAGAATTATCATGTTGGATAGGAGGCTACCGTGGCTAATAGAAAGCAATAAATGACAATCTGATCTGATCACGCCTTGTATGCAGACAAAAGGACACTTCTCGAGTCATTCAGACTAAAGATCCCCAAAGCTCCCACATAATTCGAACATACGACTTGGGAGGATGATGGGATGATCCCATTGACGTTTCTTGGCAGAGGGGCATGGGTCGGATTAAGGTGTCTAAGTGGAATTTCTCACTACTATGGTAGTTAAGCCGTGGAATGAGGGTAACCAAAAGCAACAAAGTCGACCAAGTCACACCCCGGACAAAAGGTGAAAAAAGGCTGTCAGTACGTTGCTACAACTTCATAAATATCTTTCGACAGACTACACTACAGCTGTATTTGAAAGAACAATGCAACTAAATTGAGGCGAAACAAGTGCCCTATAGAATGAGTTGTATCGATTTCTGGAATAAATGCGTAATTTCCATTGGAAACTATTTAAAACAATTTTGATTATAAATTAAAGGAAGCTGTTTCCACTTATGCAACTTTTAATTTGGGCAATACTTGGAAAATAAATCGTGAATCAGTAAATATACCGCATTCTATAACATTGCTAAAAAATTACTTGTAAATTTTGCTACTTGTAGTTAGGTTGGCGTTCAAGAGATAATACATTTTTGTTTTTGGCCATGACGCATAGAGATGAATGAGTGTTTTTACCAGATTCAATTAAACACATCATTTACTGTGCGTAAATTCCTTCAGACTAAAGGTTGGCCCATTTCTGACAGCTAATTTAAAATAGAATTTCGCCTATCATCAGCTTTACTGGACTTGCATATACTACTCGCAGAAATGTTAAATATTTTGCTATTTTCTGGCGGAATGTGTCAGAGATAGTGGGGAAATAGGAAAATATCGAGCGCACAATTATTGCACAAAAGAAGTGCGACTTCATTTGTCTTTTGTATTCGGGATGTACTATTTCTAATTCTTGCATTGAAGTAAATTTGAACGTCTTTTGAGGGCGGACCTTTATTATTCAATTCATTTTTTTTGCCAAGTTTGAGAACGTACGACAGTTTGAAGGAGCCTTGTATGAGAATAAACAATAAATTCACTCATCAACAGTTGTATTTAGCATAAACTTCCGCAAACACTTGGGCTCTTTTCAAGTTGAGCACATTGGTATATATCCCCCTACCCCCAGATGAATCAAAGAGCCATTCAGGAATTGAATATTCAATGCACACGTAAGCAACTAAAGTATTATACAAAAGATTTAATAAATCGAAGTAAGCTATTAGCGCGGATACAACTGCTAACTGTCTACTAGAGTTGCCAAAAGGTACATTGCCACAAAACTCAAGGTCAGAAGACGAGAGAATAACCTTAACCCCTATTTTGTTATAATAAGAGAAGGGAACAACATCAAGTTAAGGATAGATTTATTAAGAGGTAACTACCTTATCGAACGTTTGGTCAATAAGTTCAAAATTAGCAATGAAAAAAATGGAAAATTGAACGAATGATAGGGTGGGAGGATTCTAGGCAATTAAATAGATCGTTGCATTAGTGGCACTAATTACCAAAAAATTTTATCAAATGCTAGCATATATTGCACCGGATGACTAATGGTGTATTTACCATTGATCAAATACATTTGCCTTTACTCAAAATACATCTTAGGTTTAGCATCTTTATTTGTAACCCGCCCTTAGTTCGTTTTAAACAAAGCTGGCCTTGACAAAAATTCTCTCTCTCTATACCTTTAAAGTAATAAGGACAGAATAGACGAGGCTGAAGGGCCTTGCACTTAGTTCATTTATTTATACCCGTTGAAGCAATTCAAGGAATCACAAAGTCGAAATTATTCCAGTTTTTGGATCCTGTTTTTACTACATTTACCAAGTTGAAAGTGCGCGTTTGGAGATTTCCAATACAGTATTTGCCACCTTCGATTAGAGCACACGTCTGTCCACACTGGTTTTCAAGCGTGAAGAGAAGTGGAGAAGGATCACAAACCAAACTCCATATTATACGGCTTTATGAGAGCAATGGGATATAATGAACCTATTTTAATGTAAGAAAGTAATAGAATAAGACCATAAGGATCTTCTAAAATGCAAAAGACCTCAGTGTTGCTGAATCTACCTTGAAGGATTTCACTTCATTTTGATGAGGTCTCACAGATAATTTAAATAAGCACATTTCAAATATTCTTCAAAAAAGTTTTAACGCAATGAGAGAATGAAATACACCATTTACTATAGCACCTTTAAATAAAATAAAATAAAAAATGTGCGTTTATTAGAAAAATGTCAGAAAATGGTAGAAGACACTGGACTGAATATTATAGCATTTGAATCGTAGTCGTGTCAATAAAAAATCAAGTAGTAAAACAACAACAAAAATCGATAAAAACCGTGTTACGAACTGATCCAAAAAGGCGGCATTTTTCGCTGCCATTCAGAACTTGCTTCTTAACCGAACGTGGACGGGTTTAATGAAATTCCTCCCTCCCCCCCCCCTTC
>UZAE01013085.1:0-15619 GCA_900617975.1 Rodentolepis nana | reverse complement strand
CCGAAAAAAAGAGAGAATAGTAAACAGACGCGAAACAGATCCAGCCAAAACCGCGGTAAATGGCGCAAAGGCTACGCAAAGCGGTCAAGTACTCTCTAGGGGATTAAATTTTTGCTGCTACAACAACCCACCACCACATTTGAAATAAAATGGATCTCAGACTAATAGTTGGAAAGAAAAAAACGTAACTATTTGGACAGACGCGTGAAAGTCAATATAAGTAAATCCATGTGTACCTGCTTTCACCCCAGAACCATCCTTTTAGATGATTTCAAATTTTTGACTGAAAATAACTTGTAGATAAGTAGATCGGTTATGTCATTTCCCGTTCTACTTTAGTGATGATTTGCAAGGACTCGGCCAGTTACCATAGTTAGATAACATTGCGGAAATTAAAATCCAATTAGAAATACCTAAGAGCTTTGAAAATGCTACTTAAAATGGAGTAAACTAGTGTTTGAAAACAAATTCAAACACGGAAATAAGAGGAAACGAATAAACCCCTTCCGACGCTCCAAATGTCTGTCACTCTAATTCGGTGTCCGCAGAGTTTACTCTGTGTATTAATATAGGTAAGCTTAAATGTACTTTGAGAGAACAGGGGTGTGCGATAGACTCAGATCCACATGAGGCACCCTGGGCAACGTATACTCATACGGCAAAACAAGTCTATTAACCGGCAGTTGACTTCTCACTTCAATCTACCATCACCCCACTGTATGTCATATTCGACCATATCCTCAGTACTCACCTCACCTTTTTCAATCTATCTTCGTGTCTGCCTCTTTTACATCTTTGAAACACTCTTCTGTTCTCCTCTCCTCCCCCCCCCCCCACTCGAATTTTTTTCACTTTGATGTCCATTCCCCTCTGTGAACCCCGAATTCAACAAAAGGGCTATTGATAACTATCAAAACGCCTGCCATGTGATATAAATACTTTGAGAGAATAATAGTGATATCCGAGTTAAGTAGAGAGCGATTACCGGCCACGAGTTCGAGAGATGTGACTTCAAGATCAAGTAGCATCACAGCTTTGGCTAGGCAACTGCGAACCTCAAATACAGACATGAGAGGCTGAATGGCCACGTGAGGCTTTGACCAGCGATCAGCGCTTTCTTCCACTTCTTCCTCATACTTGATCCACCTAGACACGGTGAACACAAAATGCTGGTTAATATAGTTGGCTAAATAAATAAATCATACGAAAGCAAACATCATAAGAAGAATTTATAACTAGTACGATTTTGACATTGATCATTATTAGTATAGAACACGTGTACATGGATATTACAATGGGTGGTCAAGATTAAATTGCATTTTTATTTACAAGTATTAGGAAAGGATAGTACGAATAACAGCAGAGAACATCCAATATTTCACATCAAGTTTTGACAGGTTATACATTTAACTTCGACGCACAACTCACCACACCTATTTTACCTTGGCCACACACTGTACTGCTCGAATTAGCTTTGCAAGCAGACAATGAAAAATTCAACCGTGGAGATTTCCTACAACGCATTCGGCGCAAGTACTTACTACAGTAGACATGTAATAAGTCATTTTTACCAACAAAGGAAAGAGAAAAGGTATGGAGAAACCTTAATGTGACCTAGATAAGGAAATGGACTGAATGCTTAACCTTTACGGATTATACACATTATAGCAACTACAATTAATTACACGATAATATTACCTTGTGTTAAGAAGCAGACTTTCAACTCCGAGCAAAAATAATTAGCTATATAAACTGAAGTGTGGCCGAATACCTTTTTACAATTATACCTTAAATGCATTTTTCGTGAAAGCATGCTGGTTTCTCATCTGCATGCAGCTATGACTCAAACCAATATCAGCCATACCAAACGAGTTGTCGATCCGCTACCACCCCATAACTCC
Organism: Rodentolepis nana; assembly: GCA_900617975.1. Classification (NCBI taxonomy): domain Eukaryota; kingdom Metazoa; phylum Platyhelminthes; class Cestoda; order Cyclophyllidea; family Hymenolepididae; genus Rodentolepis; species Rodentolepis nana. Next base: position 13,718 of record UZAE01013085.1, on the reverse strand, counting down.
CCCCCCCCCCCCACCGGGCCTGCACAAAGGTACATTTCTTAACTAACTTCATGCGCGTCCAAATGACTCACATCAACCGTCTTCGTATTCCACCCACACAAACGTGGTTTATTTAACACTACATTAACTATACACCTATTTCCTTTCTTTTTGGGAGCTGTAGTTTACTGCTATCCTTAGTCCTGGTTTCTTAATCTGATTCAGCTTCGATACTCCATTAAAATGGCCTTTCGAACTGCTAGTCAAATTAGAAATCGCATCTGAAAAATCAGCTCACTAAGAAACGCCAAAAGGTTAATGGGCTAGAAGAGAGATTTCGTTCATTTGTTAAAAAAAAAACTGAAAGTAATTTCGTTAATTTGCAGCAATATCTTGTTCCATTTGACTGAATCTGACTCATCTACGGCAGAGAAACACATTGCTTCGAATGCAAAGATCGCTATGATAAACACTCCTCCCGATGTGCTATTTGTCCCTTCTCGATGAACATAAGCAGAACGGTCGGCAACTCATCACTTGACATCTTAATCATCTAAATTAATAATCCGACTCAATATTATGACGGCCATTCACTACTACGAATTTAAAAGCACGCCGCGTGATCAGAAACGGGCAAATGTGACTTGTATGCTCACAGTCAAAATAATGAAGCGATAGCAAAGTTTACAGATGGGCTATTCTCACACGATGACTGGGTGGGTTAGACTTATTTAAATATGCATACCGTCATTAAAACCTAACAATGCAAATTCTCTAAGTTCAATAATCAATTGGCATTTAATATCTTGAGTGATTTTAAAAAGCAAATGCCTGGAAAGTTCAGATATAGAAAGTGATACAAATGTTAATAACTGCAATTCTGCATCTATAAAATGCAAAAAAAGTTGCAATGGGTTTCGACTTCGTCTTTTATTAGCAATCTTATAGTAGTGAATATACTTTTAAAGATATGGATGACAAGAGGTAAGAAGAAAGGAGAGTCATTGAGAAATTAGTTCACAAATTTTAAAATTAATCCAATCCCATTGTCTAAATTCCCAAATTCGTAGAGTATGCTTCTTCTCTATCAATTGTGCAAATTTGGCCGAATAAACCCAAATGAGTCTGACGACTTTCTGCATTCCTAATAATTTAGCGTTGACAGAGTAGTCAGAATAAAGCCCATATACCTGATCAAAGTTCACTCGATGTTATTCTAGCGAAACCAGGAAGGAAAACATAACGCGTTTCCAAGAACATGGACATTCACTTTTATGGACTCAACCATTAAACAATACCTAAACAAATAGAAAGTGGAGAAATGCTTAAGGAGAGAGTAGTCATCTATATGTTCTGGTAAATTCATCAAACGCTTCGCTCGAATGCATTTTGTGATTTTTTTGTCGATTTCAGAACAGTTATAACAACCTTCTACCACAACACTCAATTAATCGGTAAAGAACGGTCATCAAAGTCGAACAGAGAGCAGAAAAGGCTCTAGAATGCTGGCTTTGGCTAGAGGCTGAAGTCTGTCTGGAGAAAGGTTGTAACCAACGCTGAGAAAAACACGGTGTTTCAGAGATTGTTTATGAAAAGAGAGATAGAGAGCAGTGACTTCATTAGTAAGTAATCAGGTAATCCATCTAAGCTTCTGTTTTTTGAAAGATTTGGACTTGGCCTCGTGTTAAGAAAGTGGTGTCTGGGGCGCCGAGATTCTTGATGCGAGCAAAATGCTCACCGCGCCTCCACAAAACACGTACCCACTTACTGCGATAAAACGACTGTATCTAGCTTCACAGTATTAAGTTGTCAGGGAAAGTAGATTAACCGATTAACGAGTCGTGTATATCGTAGGTATGATATGAATGTGGGGAACAATTTGGCATATTTAAACAGGAAAATACATTGAACATTATGATATATATATAGGAATTAAAACTCGTGATAAACTTATTACTCGCATCCCCTCGCACATTCTACCCCGCTTGAAACATTACTGTAATCATTTGATCGTTCATTTGCTACCCCATGAGTGAACTTATAAAATTATTTCGTAATGTCATGGGCATAACTAGAAATCTGCGCCAACTCATTCAACATTCGTTCTTTAGCATGAGAGAAAGATTCGAACTCGGACGGAACTTGTTTAGAGAATAAAAAGGCGTTGACTTAAGTGTGACAGATCGCTGGGAAAGACAAAGTAGAGCAACTTGCTTTTTCTCACTGTGTCTCTTTTGCCTCCCCTCTCCCCCCCCCTCACACACCCTCACACACCCTCAGGTGATGCTCCCTGCAACTTTGTTGACAAGACACAGGGAAACGAGAATGTAAAAAGCCACAAAATGCCCCCAGGAAATGAATAGCTGCTGCTAATGCTTCCTATTTTTAAACATGAGTGTTGGAAGCTAAAATGAAGAGCCATTTATAGCAATGAGGCGGTAGGGTGGGCTGTGAACGCTTGGTAACTACCGTGCGCCCATTTGGAGCTATTAATCAAATGTAAACATTTAATTAGCAGGCAGGAGATTGCATGTCTTCGCTGAACCTGGGAGCATGTAAATGAAAAAAGAAATTCGGTTTGGACAGCAAGAAGTGAAAAAATGTAATGGATAGGTTTCATTGAGTTAAAATAGTGTAAAGGAGGCACGAAATTGAAATCAATTATATCACTATCTTTGGGTTTCTGTTGCTTTATGTGAACGACCGCAAATTTTTGACACAGTTTCGTAAATTGCTTGATAATTAGAACTTAATCAAAATTTCAAGCAGTAAGTAAATAACGGAAAGACATCTACAGCTGATACCCCGATCTTAATGTGCAATTCACGAACAGAAGGTTAGTGTAATTAGATATCCTCTCTAACTAATGATTAGATAAAGTTAATTAAAGAACCATTGGAAATTATATAAGACAAAAATTTAGAAAGTAGAAAGATCGTTTCCAAATGCGCCTAGACGATAAATTAAATGAAAAGTGATGAAAAAGTTTGACTTTTTTAAGTATGTTTAAGGTTCAAGGTGAGACAAATCTGAAATCGCCAAGATTTCAGGTAAAGTTGAATTGAAGAGAAGCGATTTGTACACTTTCTGCGTATTTTGTAGGCTTATTGAAATATTTTGCAGCATAATGACAATTAAATGGTGTAAATAGGCGGGGGGGGGGGGGGGGGGGGAAGGCTTAGACAGGGTTTCCGATTTGGACAAATTTCCTCACTTCTTCTTCTTCTTCAGCAAAGTCACCTTTTAAAAGTGATACGAGGCAGAGGTCAAAGATGGAATTCTAAGAGGCATATTCAGTAGACGAATGTCAGAAGCCGTAAGAAATAAATAGAACAGTGCGTTTGCAACTATTTCCCTTTTACTCGTAAAAGTAAACAAAAATTTTACAGTTGATTGAAATGGATAACATGACAGAAAAAAACCATTCCGGCGGAGGAACTTCAAATTGAATATTTCCTCCTAGCAGACAAGTAAATATTGAAATTTGCATCCACATATGAATCAAGCGATAATTAAATCATTTAGATCACTTAAAAATGACATATATTTACACATTCAGCTGTATTGACAATGGATTTCCCGCTTCTTCCAAAGGTGTAAATTTAGCCGATTATTTCAAGGCTGAGCACAGGGTAGAGGATATGAGAGCAATACGCGAATATGTCTTCCAAATGCTATCCAGAGAAAGTCGTAAGAAAATCATGCGCTTAAACATGAGGTGATCGTGGAAAGCAAGTTGGTTGGTGCAGGAAAACCGAAAATGACGATATCAGTGAAGTTGAGGAGGTATTTTAACAGACTAATTATTGCATACAATGCCATCGTTGATGTAGACTTCCCAAATCCCTTAATAGGCTTAACGAAGCCTTCACTTTCGACAAAGAACTAGTTTCCATAAGACTTGGGCGAAATCGTCATTGCAGTAGCTCATTCTTGACCTTGTATATTCGGCATATGGGGTCATGGTATTTACTGGAGGTACTGTTGATGAGTACCAAGCTCGTGGAGATTTAAACTACCCAGAAGAGTCCTACACCACTCCTTCTGAGTAGAATGTATTTCTGAGGAACTTGTGTTAATGAACTTATTTGGTTATTCAAAAATGCAATATATTGATTTCGACGTAAGATTTCATTACTGATATTAATTCAGGATTAAAAGCATTCTTTTACAGACAAAAAGCTAATACTCGTGAATTGGCCTACTACATAAAGATAACAAGGAATGATAGAAAATTCATAAGTACCTTAGGTAACGCAAAACCCGAATAAGGGAAATAGTTTCCATTATCTGCGCGAAAAGCTTGAAGAGACAAGTGAGAGAACAACATTTTTCTCATTAACTAATTGGCTAGACCCCATTGATCATTTTCCCTTTAAATATCTTCCAGCCTTAAAAATTATGAATCACGTGCTTACTCGTAAGACCGATTTAACAAACAAAACAACAATAGCTAATAAATGCAACTGAATTTTTTAACACAAAAGCCTGGATAGAAGGACTATTTACACTCAAAACTACCTTTTTTGGTAACACGTGCGACTTCAAAAGACGAATTCGTATCGCCTTTCGAAAATCTCTACAGATGTATCTAAAGATAAAAAAATGGCACTTGGGAGGGGAAATTTGTTTTGGACTTGTTAGAATCGACACAACGCACGTCAAGTTCCTTACTTGAGGGGAAATTAATCTGTCACCTGAGTGCACTGTTCTTTATCATCTACTTCGTATTCTACACTCTGTGTTTATTCTTCACTTGCCCCATTCCTCCTCCTGGTTTCATTCCAAGCTCGTTCCCATTGGTTAATACACAAATTCACTAAACCTTTATTACTAACTAACCGATTAGTCTTGGTTAAGAGGTATTCTAAGTTTCTGCTTCAATTGGTATGGAAAGTGTGCAACACATGCTGCCAACTTAACATCTTGAGATTACCTTAATGTAGATAATTCGAAAATTTAATGAAAGGACACAATTATTCAATAATGCATTCACACGTAGCCTTTCAGTGCCAAGAAATACGAAAAATGAGTATTTACGCATAGTTTCTAAAAGGTTATAGAAAACCGAAGTGAAAAGGAAGAAGTAATGGAGAGGTTGTAACGTGCAAGTGAACACATGCGAGTGCCAAAATGAGTAGAAAAGATGGATAATTTACCATTCGCTAAGAAGTAGAGATGCATAGAAACAGATCGGTGAAGTTCCGCAATAATGGGAGGAGCTTCTAGTGGAAGTCCATAGGAAACTCAACGTGATTGCAGAAAAAAGGTCACAGCTGATAAACAAATCATGTCACAGCAAAGAAACGGAAAAAGAAAAATAGAAAGCCATTTTTACCACTTCCGAATACAAGTGGTCTGCCAAATGGTGAATTAGCACCTAAATCCACTTTGCTGGGAGAATTTCTGGGAATTACTTCGCTGCAAAACGAAGAAATGAATATAGCAAGAAAGAAGGGGTTTATTACAAAAGTTTAAAATGTGACTACAAGCGAGTTCCTGGATCACGTAAGCAAATACTTAATTATAGATAAAGTGAATAATAAGGATAGTCAAGAAATACAGCATTCTTTGGAGGGTATGAATATGGAGGCATCATCGAACCGAAAACTACGATATGAAAATTTGAACTTGAACACAGTTGTGTTGTTGATAAAAGGGCTGGCAAGCATTGTGATCCCTTACTGATCTGGATTTCGGGATGTGTGCAACAAGATAAGTGAAGTAGCAAAGAGACCAATCAGCTAGGAAAACTGCGTGAACGAACTATAATCTCACGACATGCGAGAACTACTTAGAAGAGGGATTTAGGTACCAGAGACATTGCAATAATTGGACTCTGTGACACCTACTCCTCCTTGAAGCAAGTTGCTTTCCCTCTCCCCTAAATTGAAAGGCAATTGAAGTTGAGAACTCATGCTTCTATAAATCTCTTCTCTTTTTCATCTCTTGGAATTATTGAACTTTCTGTGCTTAGATGTCTTACTATGTCGAAAATGTGATATAACATTCCTGCCTCTTAATGGATAATATTAATTACAATCGAATAATAAATTTGGTTGGTCTCCTGTAAGAAAAGTAAGTGCCATTGCCAAATAGGAATCCCAGGGAGTACGAAGCTTTTTAGAGCACAATTCACACTCTAATTCAACACAAACACACACACACACACACACGCGAAATTAGTTCAAGAAGGAAGATATGGAATAGGAAGTTAAGAATCTTAAAATAACATTCCACCAAGAAAGAAAAACAAAATGGAAACAAACGAGAAGACTTATATAGAAGAAAAGCCTTTAAAATACGTAAGAAATAAGTAAATGGGGGAAAGGATACAATGAATATATAATAAGCTTCGAAGAAGTTTTCGGTATTTGTAAATGGTGCATCGATTATATTTTATTTTGGCTCAAGACACATGAAATTAAATGCACCTCCTCTGTACAACTGAATCTGCCGCAGCCAAAAAAAGTCAATGCAGTTTTTACCATACACGTGACTGGGGCTCAATGTTGGCCGTGGTCTTATATCTTTCGGAAAGTTTGCCTGAATGAAAAAAACTGCATAAAACCACGATTTCAGACAGAGACATTAACACATCTAAAACCAGCTATTCCACCACTTCCACCGTCCTGGATTCGGGCTTTCCAAGTAAGCCTTGCCTGACGAAATCTTGCTCACTTACTACCTTGGGGCGTGGTGAAGAGCGTAATAAATAAGAAGAATAATGGCCTTTTAGAAAGGGGGACGAAATTGCCCCCACTTTTTCTTCCATTAATTGGAACAGTTTTGCGTATGCCATTTTTTATGCATACGGAAATAGCAAATGTATTTGTAATCGGTTTGTCTTGTATGATAGGGACAATTATCGCAGATTTTTTAATTAGTTAAATATTTGCTACAAAAACTGTTGTAATATTGGGAAATATTAACGTCGAGATAAAAGTAATTAAATAACGAATTAGGAAAGGGCAGGAAGTTTCATTGGAAGATGAAGTGACCAAAAATAAGTTCAAATTAATTGAAGAAACAAAAAAAAATTAACTACTCTTGGAATGACAATAATGGGGGGTGGAAAGGGAAATCACTCCCAAAACAAAATGTGAACAAGTGTTCACAATTCCTGATTTGGTAATGCAATGGCGCAGCCAACAGAAAACTATTAGGCTTGTCGGGTGTGAAAAAGCATTAACTATTGATTGGGGATAATAATGCAACTTTCCACAATATTTTACTAAGTAAAGGACATTTCATTCATTAGAACTTGTAAAGAGCAAATAATTTAGTCCAAGTCGAGACAAATATATCCCAAAATATCTTAAATGCCTCCTTATGGCCTATCTAAGGCATTTTACCACCACCACCACAAAAAGATGGTAGGATACAGGGGTTTAATTGCTTGAAAAAACGCAATGGCACAGAGTCTAGTCACCTGTTTATGTCACCGTCAAGGGCAGATATGAAAGGGATAGAGAACGGCGTTTCGGGAGTAGTAAATACTCGGTATAAAAGTGTTGGTGAAACATTAATATATACACAATGAGGCGAAGGGGTCTCAAATTGGAGTATAGGTCAAAACGGTTTCAATGCAGTGGTCAAGAGATGCTAATGTATTGTGACCGCTTATTTATCAGAGTATGGCTGAAATATCGTTCACGTAGTGACGAGAGCCCGCAATCCATTAACTTTGGGACCAGGCGATGTTAAGTATCGTCGATGGGGTATAACCGGACTCACAATGGCTTTCACCTATTGTGAAAACGGAGTGAACAGCCATCCCACCTATCATACCAATCCAATAACTCTTAACACGTAGATATGGATTTTACTAACGAAAAATTACGAAAAGGCACATGCTATAACCGAGCGTTCTTAAGATCAAGAATATAGGCGTTAGATCATGAAGTTTGGACTCTGAAATGCTAAAGCTTACTGAAATTTAATAAAGCGTATGAATATTCTCCATCAACAACCCAAGCAACAATACCAGTTGACAGTTTGGGCTGAAGCAAGTATAACTGATATATCAAAGATTGAAGGCACTACTGGTGTTGCTATGTGCAATTCTGGACAAATGACCAACTCACTCACTATTGTTGGCGTTGCCCCCTGGCATTAATGACACACAAATCCGGCCTGAAAAAACTTAATATGGTTTTCAGACAAAAATAAACCACATTAGTCATACAGACGTAGGAAGACGCCTGACAGCCTCCGATGAGACTAAAAATCGTGCTACACCTAAAAGGCTAGGTGGGAGGGGGAAGGGGGGGGGGAAAGGATGCTTCTTTCAAAAGAAGATTAAAAGTCCATGCCTGGTACAAATCAATAACTCATCTGGTTTTTGTCCTAAAATTCTAATCTAACACAGGAAAAAGAGACGCCACATTGGTTAAGGTCATTTAGAGAAGCAGATACGAACTCTGACCAATGCCTAGCTATAGCCCCTCTCAGGCTTGAAGATGATGAAGCAACAAAATGACACAAAAATCACTCAAAAGTCACGAGAACTAGAAGGGAATTTACTTCATGTCAATGAAATAAAGGTGAATGTAAAAAGACCTTATGGTAAAGAAGTTCGAGAATATGATTGTATTAATGATATCATCGCGAGAGATGCTGCTTAAAGCTGTCGAAACAGTACAGTAGAAAATCAAGAATTTAGAACGAAAAAGCTGTGAACTACAGGAAGGAATTTACGCATTCGACGGCTATATGAACATTCCCCTTGAGCAACTTCTGCCTATAAGAAGGTCAGGAATAAATGCGACTCACTTTTACCTAAAACTAAGAGAAACTACTTGAAGTCGGAAATTGTCTTCAGAAATAAATATAAATACCGACCTCGTTCCTAAGTACGATTTATCAATATTATTCAATAACATAATGGATAATAATAGAGTAAAGGCTGTTCAGGACACTGCAAGAATAGTAAAGAGTGGATTACGTAGTGGAGAGAAAATGAGCATTGAAATACTAACAAAAAAGCCCCGCTGAAAAAAAGAGCCCCGCATTAAATCCTTGGGCAGGTTCCCAAAAGGATCATATAGTGTGAAGAGCTATTTAAATCTCCTACCAAAAAACGGATGTCTCCGAATCTGCGTATACGAAGTGCTAATTAAGACAACGTCAGGCTGGTGCCAGATGCATTCGGTGAGAAGGAAGGCGAACGGTCGATCGCTAATTTTACAAAGAATTCTGTACATCGCAATATTGAACTTCAGACACAACGGAAAGCTGTACTTAAAAGATTAATTGTGTTAATTGATCTTTATGAGATGAGGCACCACTAACGAATCGATCACCATAGTATAGAAACGAGAAAAGTCAATAAGAAAAGACGAGGTGAGAGAAGGGCGAGTAATCGGGTTAAGATCTAAAAAGATTGCAGTCTTGATTATAATTGAAGACAGATGTTACTATTAATTGCAACTTTATGCCCTAGATATAGCCTAAAAAGGATTGTACCCTAGACTGGTCATCTAAATGTATTTCATCATTTTCAGACTACGTATTGACATCCAGACAATGGGGTAATGATGGGCAGTCGGATCACCTCAGTTGAAGATCTAAGCTGTGAGAAAGGCAGTAAACGTCCTGATGGAGACAAAAATAGCTCGTCTATGCGCCTAAAAGTCTGTTTACTACTGGTGCTGTGGGCGCACGCAAAGAAATATTGCACCATTGGGTACATGTAGTAAACACTCTTATCACTGGAAAACCTAATAATTTTATGGGGAAAATGCACGAGCAAAAAAAAAGCAATTATTTACTATCACAAGACCAAACATCTCGTGATCGATTGTCCATCAAAACTATTGACCTTACAAAATAAGGATACTTTTATCTGAATTCGATCTTTGCATAGTGCATTGGGTGCTTAACGCCTCAAAGATTTAGTGACAGTGGGTATATACTTTACTCAAAAAAAATACCAATTTTGTCGCCTCATTCTCAGTCGAAGAACCAACCTTAAAATACCTTTTAATAGACAATAGCCTTGGCTCTTCATTCATAATTTGAAAGAAAATTGAATGTTAGACAATGACTGTGATACGTCAATTTGAACTATGATTTTTTCCTACTTTACCTTACGTTATAGTAGACTATATTCGTGATCGAATCGGATATAAACGATAGCAAAATAACCTTCGACTGTTTATTATGCTATCAGGAAGAGTACTCACGTCACTACTGATGAGTTCAATCTGCCTAATAAAGTGAAAATGACAAGGCCAACACAACAGTTCAATTTCTTCCCGATGCACCTGGAAATCGTAGTGGATCCATTTATTAGGTGAGATTTCCATTCAATTCATGATGGTCAAATGAAGTAAAGAAGATGAAAAGTAACCCCAGACATAAAGTGGTCAGTAACAGAGATTGCCTTGAAGAAAAAAGGAATGCCAAATAAACCAACGATGATAATCAACATTGGAAGGAACAAATTGAGCAATTGATTTACTTATTCACAATAAAGAATCTCAATGCCAGTAGTATGCAACCGGTCATAGAAATGACCACTTTATTTAACTAATAAAGAGGCGGCCACTAATCCAATACCCTTATAATCCTGTACAAAATTACTTTGTTACTATTGTAACCATCTCGAAGGCAGGTTAAATGAAGGATTAAATTCAAGTAACCAAGATGAAAATTTAATGGTAAGACCCAAAGAAAAAACGGGACATTGAGTTTTACCAATTAATATTGATCATTTCCTTATCTTATCGGATATTGTTCTCAATTTTTGTCGAATTAAAACGATCTCAAAGTAGTTATAATTTATAAAATAGCACGACAAACTTTAAGTCCAAACTAAATTTAAAATAATGAGACTCAAAGGAGACAAATTGATTAAGGAATTATGGAGAAAGTTCATAAGTTTATTGCTGCAATTAATATTGGAATATAGGAATTGAGTAAATGTTCAATGATATAAGGGAAATTATTTGTTTAAAAAACATATTATGGAAGTGGAAGAAAATGCACTTCCAATTGGCTAAAAGAAGGGGACAAAGAGGTAATAAAATGGTAAAAAGATTTGGTCGGTGCTGAATCAATTTTGAAATCTTGATTACATCACTAAACTGAAAAAGCAGAAAAGAACAATCATAAGACTGGTAAGGTAAATTAATAAAATCAATCAACCAAGTCCATATTTAATAGAGCTAATCAGATAAACGTAATATAATGAGCAAAAGTTCTTCGCATTTGAAAACACCACTGCTCATTGATCTAATTGGAAATTCAATAATGCGATCGAGGGTCCGAGACATTACCAGTTGCCCTTTCATCCGATTATGAAGGAGGTAATGTCTCATAACACAGCGCAGAGATCAGACTTATTAACCATGTATCGCCTATGCAGAAAATATCGGTTTTGCTTCTTAAATAGTCAAAATGGTTTATTCAGACAAAACACACTAAAACTTGGTCGACCGAGAGAATTTTTAGTTAGTAAGACTTGCCTTCATTAAAAACAGTACGGAAAGCAATTTCAACATAAAGAGGTCTATTTGCTCAATTTGAGATAGATTGTGACTTTGGCTATATACGCGCATTTAATGAAATTGAGGGTTTTAGAAGTTTAAAGGACTTTCACTTAGAAGTTAACGAGCAAAGAAACTGAAAGCTTCAAGAAAATATCGTTGGAATCCGCATTCATCTGGCTACAGTTTGCACAAATTCAATTAATTTTCTTACTAACTAACAATGAGGGGTTTCACTTTTATTTAAAGCGATTTAAACTCCAATTAAATAACAACAGTCAAAAGCTCGCACTATCTTATCGGGAAAATTAAACACAAAGTTAGGACAATCGACCAGTGAATTAAAACTCAATCCTCCTCCTCCCCCCCCCCCCCCCCCCCCCCCGCCCTCAGGGTATAGAAAAATAGAAACATCAAAGTGGAGGAAATTTTGCTTGTGAAGCTGACTTGCGAATGCAACAGAAAAATGGGTGGTGTACATTGAACAACCAAAATTTGCATATCCCCGGAAAGGTGCATTAATATGCCTGAAATACAACTAAAATTTCACTGTTGCATGGGGACTTTCGATTTCAAAACCAACCAAAGCATGAGAGGTTGAATTGGGGATAAACTGAATTACTCAAGTTCTCTACTAAATTTTAATGCTTTAAACAAACCCTTCTAAGCGAAATTGCTGTTAGAAACTACCCCCTTTAACATAATTACTTCTTAAGGGAAAAACTTTCGGCCGATGATTTAGTTTATATTTAAAAATTAATTAAATGCGGAAACCCATCTAAGGAGATAGAATTTGCAAACGTCCGTAAGATTCAAAAGGATCCTCTACAAAATGGTTAATCGATACAACTAAATCAATTGCGTAGTTGCTTTTAGTTCACTTTCTTCTCTCTCTCTCTCTCTCTCTCTCTCTCTCTCTCTCTCTAAAAATGAAGCAACTGATGGGAAAAGACCAGCTTAAATGAAAACGTCATGGAGAGAAATCAGTTTGGTAAACAAGTATAAAACATGTTGAGACAAAGGCTAGACAATTCTGAAAAAAAGGAATGAATAACTGAGCAACAGAGAAATGCGTTGGCGAGCCACCGTTTTATGCTGTTTTATCATGAGCTGCCTATGGGGCACCCAGAAAAAGTAATTGACCAAATTGCTAGCAAAGGAAGCCTACATCGGAAAATGCCAGAATATCAGGTTATAATAGATTAATAAAATGGTCATTATTTAACCCTAGATGGCTTCAAGCTAATAAAGTCAGGATAAATTTATTAAATGGCCCAAATTGATTAACAAGTGTTACGGAATTTACGAAATTACCAAAACTTGGACATTTGACATAAAGACCCATTGCTTTGGTAAAATGGCCAAATTGAAGTATTTTGGGACAATAAAAAAATTCAGACAGTGAAATCTAACAACCTTGAATTTTACCAGAGCCTATCTTAAATACGTTAATATAATCACATAAGAAAATGAAAGTTAATGACATGAAAAGAAAGTGTCGGTCAAAATAGCCGATAAATTGCGCAGAAATTTAGTATTTTATACACATAACCACTTTATTTTTAGGTTCAATCGCCAATTTACTAGTAACTAGAATAATTTAAATCAAAGCATAAAGCCTAGGCAAGCCAAATATTTGTAAAACTCTTTAAAATAAGGTTTCATCTCATAGAGGGAACAACCGTAAAAGCAAATTAAGTGGCACTAATTCCATGAGTTTCGAATTCATGTCATATGTAACGACAGACAAGTGTTAGTGAAATTAATGAAAACCATTAGAAGCGTGAACCTGAGATAAATAGATTGAACTGAGTATGAGGAGACATAAGTGGCATCAACCACTGAATGAATATCCTGGTAAACCAAGAAGGAGGTAAAATGAATAAGCTTAGAAAAATCCAATTCAGAAAAACATATATTCAATTAGTTGAATATGTACGCCTTTATTACGTGAGGAGAACAACGAACTAACTTGAATTTTATCAACGCAATAATGTCTAAAGCTTGGCAAATTATGGATGAGAATGATAAAACAGATTCACATATTTGTTTTCTATTGGTATCAAACTATAGTAAGTTCGCTTTTAAAATAGTTGCAGCTAGTGTTAGAACAATTGTCCATCAAGTAGCCCATATAGCTAAGATAAAATAAAAATTATGTTTTTGGGAACAAAACGACAGTTATCTGGAAAAAAATAAGCGAACGGAAGAAGCATGGATGAGAAAACTTCACGTTTTACCCCCCCC
>UZAE01013084.1:15871-26820 GCA_900617975.1 Rodentolepis nana | reverse complement strand
GAATACTGGAAGTTTGCTATGAGGAATTTCAACTCAAGTCTAACATCTGAATGAGTGAAAAAAGCGACTAATGAAGGTTGAGAATCGACAGTTCTGATTTGAGGTCATCATTATTCCGAATAGGATACGTGAAATAGTCAATAAAACATGATTGTAATAGGACACCAGGGTTGGACATGGCCGGATAACCTTACCAAAAAAGACTCACGTTAAAATATAAAAGGAGGGGTGTGCGATAGACTTACCTCCTTTTGGTGCATCCTGGGCAATGTATACCCATACGGAAAAGTCTATAAACTGGCAGTTGAATCTGAATTTAAACTACCATGACCTCATTGTATGCCACACTCGATCGCTTTAACAATACTCATCTTACCTTTTCTCTGACTTGGTGTCTATCTGCCTCTTTTACATCATTAAATTAATCTTATGTTCCTCCTCTCCACTTTTCGCGACTTTGATGTTCCTCCCCTCTGTGAAGCCCGAAGTCAACTAAAGGGCTAATGATAACTATCAAAATGCCTGCAATTTGAAATAAATATAATACAAAAGGAAGAGTGGAGAAAAAGCAAATCACCTGATATGCCATATTGAGAGCGGCTCGGTTGGTAAGAACAAAGAGTGAGGCGAAGCGTTTTGAACGAACAACAACATATTCGATTGTCGGATGCACCCAACAGTTTGTTTGACCGTACATCGTCTCTGGTCGAAGAGTTGCAGACAACAGATACACCTTTTCATTCTTCCTCGCAACTTTTCTAAAACGAATTGTTTCATTCATTTACCAATAACGAACTCTTTAAAAAATTGTCGTATAAACTTATTGAAGAATGAATTTCAACATTCATAATAAATAGAAAAGAGCTCTTGAAAATATACTCCACTCTTCTTTAATCCCAAACAGCACAGCTAGAACGGTGGCCAATTAGGCATAATCACTTGAATCAGTGACATGTCTTGAAAGACATGTAGGGAAACCATTATGTAATTAGAACTAACAAACGTAAAAAGGCATTTCAAACCCAGTCGGTGAAATTTAAGGCAACAATAAAGTATAATAGCTGTGTTTTCAATTATATAAAAAATGAAATAAACCGCGGTATTCACGATTGGACTTACTGTATCTTCTCTGGGAGGTTTGATACTATTTCCAGCTTAATAATGGTGTACTCCATGGGGCAAACACCCTAAAAATGGCAAAACAACCGATAATACGCACAAGCATCTAGCTATAAGACATGGAAATTGACGCACTTCACCAACAACCCGTTCGTGATCCATACATGGCTGATTGTCCTTAGGCGAAAAAATGGTGTAACGTTTGCCATATGCAATCTTATTACGTTTTTTCAAGTGCAGAAATTGCCATCTGACCATTGAATCGTAATAAGGGTTCGCATCCGTGGTAATAAAGGAACGTCTCCAATCGGTTTTGAGGCCAAATCGCTTGAGATCGCGCATGCACCAATCGGGAAAGTATGTTAACCAGTAATAAGGATCAACAAATTTGGGAATTTCCGATTCCGGAATTCCCATTGATTGCATAATCATCCACTGGTATTTTACGCCTCCAGTCTTAGCTACTGCCTTGCTCTTCTTGCTCTTTGACTTATCTACATGTTCAGGCATGTCAACATGCTCAGCAGCCTCTTTGCTAGTCACAGGAAACTTAGGTGGACAACCATAGAGTTCAATTTCACGGGCTAATTTATCAGCAGAGGCCTTAATAGGGGTACCGGTACAATGAAAACCCATTGGCCAAAGAACGGTTTTTCCTTTGAGAGATTGATATCCGGCAGCATATTCCGCCTTTGTAATAGAGAAAGCGTGGCCAACATGCAGACGTCCATTCATGTAAGGATACGGAAATGTGATGAAATACGCTTGCTGGTTGCCGTTTACGTTGGCAGCGTCAACCTCGAAAAGATGCTCATCAGCCCATAGCTGCTGCACCTTGGCTTCAATGTTAAGTAATTCTGATAATTTAGCTGTACCCTTGCGTGCCATTTCTACAAATAATGCTGAGAATATGACAAAAGGGAACAAAATATGAATGTAGTGCAATAAAGTAAACGGCGAAATAAAATGAAAGAAAAAATAAATTCAGGATTTAGTTGGATTTCATAATTTTAGTAACAAATAGATTAATGATATATTGAAACACCCAACCGACATGCGAGAGTGAAAACCACGGAGCTTGGCTAATTAGGTTATTAGTACCAATCAGGCCAAAGAGTACAATTAATGAAGGTTGACGAGGTGTCTACCTACTTTTGGTTTAGCACACTTGCTTGTCAATGAGAAAAATATGCAAAATGAAAAACTACCATTTTCAAAACAATGTTTCTTTAAAACTAACATATAAGCTTATTGATGGAAAACTATAAGCAAAGTCCTTAAATGGTATCATCAAACAAATTATTTATCCGCTTAAGTCGGAAATCGGATTCTTGATTTCGGATCAAAACAAATTTATATAAAATACAAGAAACAGCAAAAAAATTTTTCCTGCATATATGAACTTCTAATTTAATTAGCTCAAAATAAAAATTTCCTACAGTTTATTTGTGTCAAGCGTATAAAATTTTTGTATTGTTCCGGTTTAAATAGCTCTTGAAAACCAAAATTTTATTTTGTATAATTACTCGAATCGCTCTCTCTGAATATAACAACCAATTTTTACGATTTTTAACCATAAATTCCGTTTCTTAAGCTAGAGACTGAACAATTTATTTATAACACTAATTCAACTGAAGAAAGGAACTCCATATTTCATTCGTGTCAGTTACAGTGAAATATGAACTTTTGTTTACTACTGCTTTATTACGAAAAAAGAGAAAATTTTGAAAATTTTATTGAATCTAACGTTAGCTCCATCCGAATCCTAGCCAAAATAAACACGCTCGAGTTAGCTCAATGATCAAAAACTATTTGCAGTCAATGATAGGTCAAAGTGTAGCGTGGATCAGACTCCGTAAAATAAGGTTATGATTCCATGAAAATATCAATCTTAAAAACAAGAAGCCTAACTAAAATAAACTAAAACAACTATTTGCTATTCCCATACTGTGCGCCCTAAACTCCCTATTGCTTCATCCTTAACCAAATACCCTTGTTCCAAAGTTCAGATGGTGCCCATCTGAATACAGATATTCCTGTGTCAATTAGGTATCAATTGTCTTCGAAAGATTGTAATAACAAGACTTTATAACGATTGAAAGTGAGAGGCTGTTGAAGTAGTATGCCCTGTCTCTTCGATATTGTTCGTGCAGCGTAGGCATATCCATTGACACTTACGTAATTTGGAATTGCTGACGTCTAATCAAAGTTAAGTTGTGTAATATCCGTCACAAATTTATCAATAAGATGATCAGCTTGTTCTTCTAACCAGGTTTGGGCAGGAAGATGTATAACTTGAGGTGTAACGGTTGCCAAATTGATAGAAAGTGATTATATGGATACGAAGAAAAACGTAGGAGCGCCTAAAAAATCGTGATTTTTGACAATAAATACAAGTACCTTCAGCTTTTCGAACCTGACTTCCTATTAATATTTACAATTGTGGTGCCTATCGGACGGTACTTTTAAAAAACTATCGCTTATATTTTGTGAATGAGAAGGAACAATATAAAATAAATAGTGCTTATTATTATGGAAATTTAAAGCTCTAAATTGCTTTTTATCGGTGGCAGCACACCTGGGAAAATATTTTAGGTTTAATCGAATGAGAATGGACACGTCCGCTCACTAGATTATCGATTACTGGGTGACGACACCAAGGAAATTATGGTTGAAATGATTGGTCAACCAATTATCAATACTTTATCTCATATCCGCTCCTATATAAGCTATTTTATTTTCTTAACAAAAAATAGGTTATTAATCTCGAACCGGTGATGCTCTTAGATCCAATCAATAAAACGACGACATGGGAATGAAAGCAAGTAAATATTGAAATAACTTCAGTAAAAAACGCCAAATGTGCAAGTAATTATAAGGATTGTTAAACAGTATACATACATATGAATGAATTTGCCTAAAACAGCAAGCAAATGCATAAAGAAGCTGCGAATAAGTCAAGTGAATAAGGAGAGAGAGAGAGAGGTGTTCAAAATGGCAGTATGTACAGAAACAGGAAATGTTCAAACGCTGAAATATTACCCCACGCGCGAAATAGATGACGAAGGACTAATTTCAGAAGATTCCCCAACACCAGGGCTGGAAGTAGAAACAGTTGCCATGACGATAATCTCACTATCGCCCTCCTCACCTTCCCCATCGGAACGTGAGTTTTCTTCTCTTGCAGCTTCACGACCATCACCAGATTGGCTGGTACCTGGTGATCTTGAATCTCGATTAGTTGGAGAGGCGACTCGAGAGGGTCTATGAAGCCACAAGAGGCTGCCCGGTTGAGAGGTTGGTCTTTCATCCTCCAGGGAGGGAGAACCATTCGGCTCTTCTTCCCCTGCCTGAAATTCATTGCCTTCAGCACTTAGTGTGGAAGATGGAGAAGAGGAGTCGTCACCATCGTTCTGAGAGCTGCCTGAAGATTCTCGTCCACGAAGAAATACCCTCCGGTGCTGAAGATCAGCATTCTCCACTTCCAGAATGAGACCAAGACCCGGGGGAGGAGCAGTGAGAGGAATCGGAGATGAAATAGGAATATCGTTATCGTCAGAATCAACTTGATCTACGTTCTGATTCTCCGATCCTTCTCGATCACCTGGGGTACGAAAAAGAATGAATCCTCCTCTCTGCCTTGTGTCGTCATCGGCAGCTCCGTCTGGATTTTGATAGTTATTATCAATATCATTAGGTCTGCCTGTCCCATTAGGTGGTAAGGTTGATACAGTCTCAACTTGTCTAAAGGAAACATAGAAAAAAGATTCGTGCATTTTTCATGCTTGTACCCAAAAAATAGTTAAATTCTCTCAAACCACAATTATCTCTCAGTTAACTCTGGAATGCGAATAACAAAGTTAATCTATTACATAGACAACATTCGTGACGCCCCCCCCCCTCCCAAATCAGACTCAACTGAGCGGCACATTCACCTTGATTCACTTGATTAAGTAGGCTAAATGACAGCTAAAAGGACTTTCCTCCAATAAAACCTGATCATCACTACCTTATCTTCTCCATCCTGTTGAATGTTATTGTACTGCAGAAAATAGAAGCAAGTCTGCAGAATAGCTAGGGACGAAATTTAGAGAACTATTACTGTGGAGGTATCCTAGATTTCCGAAAATACCTTCGAAATATACCAGGCTGTTGTCTACTACCCCATATTCAAAATCACAATAACCAAATGACTTACATGGCTAAAGGTTCAGGAGTGAGGAAAGTTCCAACAATTTGGCTAGTTCTTTGCAATGTTCTTCCCTCTTCAACTACAACACCAGACGATACATCATCAAATAGAAATGTCTCTTGCTCCTCCTCTGTTTCCTCTTCTTCCCCATTCGATACAACCTCGGTGTTTTCTTCCGTTTCAATTCCATCCATCTGAATAACTGCAGTAAGAGTACAATGAGCCTCCTGAATGGGCATGACTCTCTGCTGGCTTCCGGCTAACGGACCAGATGGTGCCCCCGTCGACTCAGGTAGACTTTGGTTCTGATGAGCACGTCGATTTTGACTCTGTATAGCCTGACGATTTGCTAAGGACTGGGGAGAGGAGTGTCGCGATGATTGGGTGGATGGTCTAGTTACATTTCCTTGAAGTAGTGGGGTCACGATTTGTACGACCTGAGCTGCTGGAACGCTGTTGCCACCAGCACCATCAGTAATATTTGATATGGTGGCAGTTGCTATGGAGCTACGAGGGATGCGATTTGAGGACTGCTGAGTGGCAGGAGGGGGACCAGGGGACTCCGCACAGGAGAGAAACCGAACCACGCACATTCCTGTGTCACAACGCTCATTGTGCATTCGACTCTCTTCGTAAAGGGTCCAGGTGTTATCGATAGGATCAAAGGCCTCCACGGTATTGAGAAGACGGTTTCCGTTGTACCTGAAACAGTAACCGTACATGTAATCTCTTAAATATTTAGACTAAATATAACTAATAAGAAACCAAGATCCTAGAGATATGGTCTGTGCACAATTGTTGACTCAAGGCTGGACGTAGAAAATAGAAATGCAGTAATTCCAAGGCATTTTGCTGCCAGTTAGAGGAAGATAGAAATAGTTTTTGAAGATCACTCAATTGTCAAGAACAATAGATAGACACATCAGCTGGCATATTGACTAAACTTATAGGACCCCATAAGACCACCGTGGCTATGCATAGCCCTACTGGGGAAACAATTTAGCCCGTACGGAAGCATGCAAGCTGAGTGGATCATAGGAGAAGCCACTTATGTATACATGCATGCTCGAAAATGCAATTCTTGATAATAAAGGAAGAAACTTACCCAGCGGCAACATAGACTCTTCCAGCAAGTTGGCAGGCTCCAACATAGCACCGAGGCACATTCATATTGGCAACTAGTGTCCACTGAGCAAGACGTGTGTTATAGGCCTCCACGGTATCTAAATGAAGAGGGCCTCTGCCCTCTGGACCACCATAACCACCGCAAACGTAGAGTGTATCGACAATCACAGCACAACCGGCTCCTGACCGTCGCATGTACATAGGTTTGCACTGACTCCACGTTCCTCGACGCAGATCAAAGCTAAAAAAGGAAATGAAAGCGAGAGATAAACATTTATTACATTTCAGATAAGGAAGAGAGCACTTACGCTTCCATGCTATTGAGAAGTTGAAAGCCATCATATCCACCAAGACAGTAGAGTGTATCGTCCGCAACAACTAGACCAGCCCCTTCCCTTGCAGTATTCATCTCTTCAAGAACTCGCCACTCATCGATTTTCGGGTGATAGACTTCGAGCGCTCTAAGTCTTGTCTGGCCATCGAAACCCCCACAGACGTATATCAAACCTGGAATGTCGAAAAATGGACGATCTATTAACATTTTCAGCCATAGTCTTATTTTTTTACACTTCGCATTAATGCCTCTGTTAACTCATTCAGTTATTGAACAATCGAATAGTTCTTAGTCGACAAGTCAAAAATCGCAACCATTTGAGAAAGGTAGTTGAGGCATCCATATATCAAAAATGCCATTACTTTAAAGGATTAATACTACCGTGCATAAAGAATAACATTAGAACTACATAAGAATAACCTCACCCTTATGAGTGCAAGCAGCGGAGAGACCTCGTTTGTAGTGCATGGGGGCAAGCCATCTCCAGCCATCCTCCCTCTGTGCTACATCCAGTAGGCCCACAGTATTAAGACGTTCACCTCCATCAAAACCACCGATGACATAGACACAAGTGCCCAAAGAGCAGGCCGCAACGTAACGGTAGCTTATGGGCAGATTCTACGAATTTAATCGGTAACAAAAGTCATTAGGACAACTTACTGGTAACTCACTCCACTCTCTGGTACGTGGATTGAACATTTCTACGGAATCGGAAGGACTTTGATAGGAGCCGAATCCACCTATCACTACAAGGTATTCGTCACCTCCATCACGTTGATGAAAACGTCGTTGACGCATCTGTGATCGGAGATCGGGTCGAAGGTGGAAACGCTTGGCTTCGTCTACGAGATCGCGACACTCAAGCGAATTTCGAATAAGACGCTGAAGGGTATAATGAGATATTCTGTAAAGTTATTTTAAATTTTACACGGAAATGATTTTACAAGGCAACTTTATATTGATGCTGATTGGTATGAGTGGTCAAACGACTTATCTCATGTACACCATTTAGGTTCGAAAATATGCACTTTAGCCCGACAGAAGTGCCCACTATAACACTAGCTCAAATGCTGGTGTATACTATTCTCGATAGCTGGACAAAACTGTAGCTTTGAGAAACTGCCAGTTGGTTTATACCTCAATATTTTATAAAACATCTTACCGATTTTTCATTAAATACATCATAAATTAATAAATATAATATAGATTAGTTAATAAGAACTATTATGAACATTTTCATCACAAATACTAAAGCCCGCAAGTTGTACGTTGCCAACATGATTTGTGAATTCCGATAAAATTATCCTGAGAAGAGGATGTAATCTGGTTAGACAAAAATCCGCAGAATCTGACTCGTTCCAAGTAGGGACAAAACGGCCAGAGCTCTAGATTTGGACTTTTGAGTAGTAGAATATTTTGCCGAATATTATTTTGCTGCCTTTTTAAAATGCGCTCAAGTTGTCTAAGCATAAAGCATACTACGCCTCGTTTTAAGAATTAGCCCCACCCCTTTCGTTGTACATGTGGTGACACAACCGGTGATCAATGGCTGGAAGCCATCTGAATTATGGCAAAGAATAACTTCCACCATGATGATTCGCCTCACCGTTCGCACCGTAATGGAAAATTATGGTCGCTATCCAATACCCTCTGAACACTGCGAAAACAGACAATCTGTCATGAACTGGAGAATTGTTCGATCTGCTTGCTTTCGCATGGTAGATTTCCTCCAACTTTTGCCAAGACAGTAAGCCCAACGTGCGGAATAAGGGATAACTTGATGTTCATATAGTTCAAGCAGCATATTCCTCTAGTCAGGTGGACCAAATTCGCCCAAACTATGGTGGTTTTCAGATGTGTGTGTGTTTCCTCCGAGAGCCATGCAGTGCCTCCGACCGCATTTTTGGTGAAGCCTAGGTTGAATGCAGTTGCCTACCTTCAATTTCTGCCCACCGTAATAGTTAAGTCTGGGACAGCGAGAGTGGCTAATAACAGATTCGATGCATAGCGAAACCAGGGTAATCGGCTGGCCCCCTGTCGATTTTTACAGAAATATCGAGCTCAATGTAGTTTTTACTTCCAAACTCTCCACATTTTAACCCCGCGAATTGTTATGCACACAAAGGGCTCTTGTAAAGACTTGTTGATGCGCCGGTACCAGAACAGCCGAATTAATGGACAGAATTAAACCACTTGCTGAGCCAGGGCCGGATTGATATTGTAATAGAGCGGAACCATTTGGCAACATTGAAATCTTCTCGTCTATTTAATTTCTTTGAAGTATATTAAATCTTGTAGCTGTCACGTTTATTCCGAACACCAGGTACATAGACTGGCCATAATGACAGAAAACGTAATAGCCTCAATGGAGAAGTACTATAGTTTAAAAACTTAAGCCACATTGGCCAAAATTCATAAGCTGTTCACACTGCCCTGTACCAACATTATTACTAGGTGCCAGAATTTTAGCATAAAGCTAATTACTCTACCTAAACATTGGTCCTAAAGAGTTTTCCGAAATCCATGTCAGAAAAGGAGTAATCTAAAGGGTAGAATAACGTAATTGAGGCATTGGCCACTACTATCTTTCAAGGCAGGGACCGAATTTGACATCCTAACTATCAAGATGAAAATCAGTTTTTTCATGCTTTGACAACTGCTCGATCTATCCATATATAGACGTTATCTACATTTTAGAATTTACAAGCACGTAAACAAATTGGGGCGAACATGAAATCTCTTGAAAAAGTAGTTAATCAAATTGGAATGTTAAGCTAGTTGGAAAAGTCATTAAATCGCCCATAGCACTGGATGATGTACGAATAGGATGTTGTTGTATCAAAAGGTCCATTTGTAAATCCAAAACATGCGTAAATTAAAAAAATGTTTTTCAAGACTCTCACCGCAAAATTAGTAAAGCATATGTAAAATGAAATAAAGAACAAAGCCTTACCTCATTGTCAACGACGTCAGTGAGGAAACGGACGGACATTATGGCAAGTCGAACGTAATTGAGAAGATTCGGGAGATGGACGGCTCGATTCGGTTCATCGTAGTACACCCATCGAAACACGGCATTATAGACTGTCTCCTCGCTTTCAATCTATTTCGAAGAAAATAAGAGCTATATCAAAAAAAGCATCCCGAATATCATATCTAAACCAAAACACTATATAGACGCTTCAAGAAGGACTAGATGAATTTAATCAATAGCATATTTCAATAGATAAGCGGAAAATCTTCATTAAACTACAATGTTCAAATGCATTAAGAAGTCTTCCAAAATAAATGAAGTAAAAGTAAAGGCAAGCCAACACTCAATTGGATGATTATTTTCTCAAAATAGATCATAAAAATCCGCGAATGAGAAGCCGAAGGAACAACTCAGTCACTTTAAATGTCGTAACCATGTTCAATAAGCTAATTGATACAAGGCCAATTTATAAGAAAAGCCCGACTTCCAAAACATTAAACAAGATCTAGATGAAAAATAAGAAACTGGTATTTTAGACATTGTGGGGAAAATGATTAAACCAATAGACGGATGGCGTTAGGCATTGAGAGAAAAAGATTAAATGGAGAAGTAAAAAATACAAGAATAAAATTTTTCCTTGAAAAGATGCAAAGTACCACGGAAAAATAGTCCTTGTCGGGGCGAATCACAAATTCAACAGATTCATCAGTAGAATGGTGGGGAGATGCCACAAAACAACAAAAGAAAACTGAATTGATTTAATGCAAACGATAAAAAATTTCACCACTCACATGGAGATCCTCACGACTAAGAAGTTCGATCAATTCATCAGCATTCATGAGAAGAAATTCCTCAAATTCGAAAACAATTTCAAAGTTATGTGCAGCATAGTTCTTTGCAAAAACTTCTAACTCAGTACAACTGTGCAGCTCAGCGAATCGTCTGATTCCAAGAACGTTTGAAGCCTCTACTTGACCGAAAAGAAAGGATGAGCAGACGCTTTTGACACCTTCCATTTGAACAAGACTTGCTGCTGGAAGCAATTCTTGAACGTTCTCCATACTCACTTTCACCTGACCAGTGTAAACAAAATCCAACAACGCTTCCATTACGTCTGCTGAAACCGACTTTAGTTCTATTTCCAGCTGCTCTGATTCAGCCATCTAAAACAAAACAAATTAATTAATCTCGATTTCGAAAAATGA